>JABXWE010027244.1:0-23473 GCA_014611495.1 Limonius californicus | reverse complement strand
TATATATATATATATATATATATATATATATTGTATCACGTTCCTATGGTACGTTAATATTTCAAGATTTTATTAGTAGTATATTATTTATTGGATCAGGATCTTTTGCACAACCATAAATTAAAAAAAATTTCAAGTATACGTAACGTGTTTTATATCTGTTTGTCAGAGGAAAAAATTACATTTTGCACATATACTTATCGCCCATAAGCAGAAAGTAGAAAATAATTAGAATAATTTAGTTAATAATACAAAATGCAGGACCACAAATTACAGTAATTTACAAAATTCACGTGATTTCGCCACCTTCGTATTTTTAACTTTGCATACGACCATTCATACCTACACAAAAACAACTACCACCCCAAATTTCAACCCTTCCCCTATCCCAGATAGGTGTCAAGCATTTGCCTTTACAAGGACTTAGGATTCCTGTATAACTGAGAAATTTCCCATGTTATTCTTATTAAGAAATAAGTTCGTAACAATCGCGTGTACAGGGTCTACCTAAACTATACTTACAAACTTTGAAGGCGAATTCTAGAGTCAAAAATAGGAAAAAGGTTAGTATATACATGTGTGTGGTGGTAGCTTAGCTGGTAGAGCGTACGCTTTCTGAGTACACGTCGATTTTGACTAGGGTTCAAATCCTAAAAATTACTACCCAGATTTATAAAAATCTTGTTTGTATCAGCAAACCAGTCGCTTGACTGTATACCAATAATAATATTTGGGAGAACAACAAATAGAGTAAAATACTTTATTTAGAAATTAAAATATCGAATTTAAAAAAAAACGACCCTTTCAGAAAATCAGACGAACATCAAACTTTACGTAGCATGGCGATTATGCAACCACAATACGTCATAAGCCACAATCCATTATTATACAGGAGAACAAATAATATTATAAAATATCATTAAGACCGTTATAAATATTAATTAATCTCTTTTAAAGCTGTCTCCTTGACTCGCCACATGCTTATTCTAACGTTCTTGCCATTTGGAAGTAATATAAAAAACTATCTTTCTTAAGACCTTCTACGCTCTTTGAATCTCTGGGACAAACTTGAAGCGTGTTCTTTTTAATATTAATTTTAATTATTGTAAAATGAGGAGTCTCAGGAGGTGAGATTAAGTGAATACGGCAGACGCAGGCACCGTAAAATTTTTTGTTGGTCAAGAACTGTTAGATGGGACAAGTTTTATGTTTAAAATGTCCTAGTTGCTCTTTATCTTATTCAGAATCATCACGAAATCATTCAAACTATTTGTACAGAGCCTTTACAGTATTATCCTTATCTTCATAAACATTTATAAACAGTTTCAGATATTAACATAATGTTGTTAAATGTTATATATATATATATATATATATACACAGGGTGGTTCAGAATTGGATGTGGATTTTAGGGATGTGTTCTCCAGTACGAAATAAACAAAAAAGTTTATACAAACATATGGCTGAAATTAATTTATTACCAAGATATTGAAAGTTAAAGATAAATAGCTAAAAGTCCGAAGTTAATCAAGTAGTCGTCAATTGCATATCGTTTATTTTTTTAACAGTTGATTAAACATCTGTCATTACATCTGTTGATTGGTATTAAGTGACCTGTTTTACTAGTTCATGCTCGTTTTCGTGTGAGTTGATAGTACTTTGAAGACTTTTCAATTTGATACAGACATGGGAGACACCACAAATTTGTTCAGTTTTGCAAAACAGACAGGCTTTTAATTTATGGCGAGGTACGTAAAAATGGCGCTGCTGCTGTTCGAAAATACCATGAAACATTTCCCACTAGAAGGATACCAAATCGTTAAACGTTTGAAGCGATTCAAATACATCTTAGGGACACTAGCACGCTAAAGCCTGAACGAATAAACGCTGGTCGACAAAGATTTCGACGAACTGCAAACATTGAAGAAGGGATACTCAATGCTGTTCAGTTATCTCCTAGTACCAGCACCAGAAGATTGTCGCTTCGTTTCAATGTATCATGTACAAGCGTAAGGCGAACATTGCGTGAGCAACAATTGTATCCATTTCACGTTACGCCTGTGCAAGATCTGTTACCAGACGGTTATAACAAGTTCAGAAATTTCTGCCAATGGTTAATTCGACAATGCACACGAGATCTTAGCTTCCTGAGCTGCCTGCTGGATACCGATGAATCATGTTTTACAAGAAATGGTATTACTAATTTTCGGAATACCCATAATTGAAACGAAGAAAACCCTCATATGACTGCTAGTATGCATTACCAACATACCTTTTCATTAAATGTCTGGTTTGTTCTTCTTGGTGACAATCTCATCGGCCCCTTCTTTTTACCAACAAGGCTTTTAGGAATATCTTACTTGCATTTTTTACAAAATGATTTGTATGACCTTCTAGAAGATATTATGATTGCCAATAGGCCGGGGATGTGGTTTATGCATGGTGGTGCCCCTGCTAATTTTTATCATATTATCACTGATTATTTAAACATAACATATGGTAATCGATGGGTTGGTCGAAACGGACCTGTTATATGGCCACCACGATCTCCTGATCTAACACCATTAGATTATGTTGTGTGGGGCTGGATGAAGGCCATGGTTTATTCTATGTCTATTGGCACACAAGAAGAGCTAAGGAATCGCATTGTGGAAGCAGCAGCAACTATCAAGGCTTGTGCTGTATTCAACAAAATGGAAACCACTTTGAACAGTTACTTTGAATGTTTTATTTTTAAATAAATATCTTTAACTTTCAATATCTCGGTAATAAATTAATTTGAGCCATATGTTTGTCTGCACTTTTTTGTTTATTTCGTGCTGGAGAACACATCCATGAAATAGTGCCGTGCATCCGAAACACCTTGTATATATTGGTGTACTGATTAATTACCAATTTTATTTCTAGAAAGAACGAATTATGATGCAGACGTATTTAAATAAATTTAAAGTAGACGCTGTGTATGTTTCGAAGAACCAGCTTAACCAAGGTCAGCATCATGGCATCATCAGGTCAGCAATGACATGAAAGTTTATCGACGAGTTTATAGTACACATGTTGATTTAGCGCGAAGTTGCTTAGTTGGAAAACTGCAGCATGGGAATTGTCAGAAACACGGAAATTTTAATTACTTTCTTTGTAGTTTGCAAGCTTACCTATGCCCAAATTTACGTTGTACCAGATGTGAAGTTTGAGGCTTTAAAAGCAGGAGGTTTTCGAGTTTCCATTCCAGGTACGAAATTATATCATTCTTTTGGTAAATTATAAATCGCACTTTATAAATTATATGATTTAATGTACCTTCGATATACTTAATATAATTTTTTACTACTGTCACTGTTATGTTCGTGGTTTACTGACATTATACGGTTCCTATGGAGTCTAACTGTTAAATATATTTTTGTACGCAGTGTGAGCAAAAGAATTTGATATACATATAGAATACTGCCTTAACTGAACACAATCAAAATAATTGTTGTAAGTGCCAGCTGTTATTATATATCTTTCTATTTCTATAAATATAAAATTGAACTCCATTATACGTATGCATCACTCTTAATAAGTTAATAATGACAAATAGATTTCATTATCATAATTTAATTTCATACTGTGCACAAATTATGATGTCAGGTATCCAATAGCATGTGTAAATGAATCTAAGACATGGCTCTTGATGTTCATACTTCCACTTGTATGTTAATGGTTGGAAATAGTCTATACATGGTGGTCTAAAGATCTGAATTTTTAGATACTGTTTTAATATTTAAAGTATCAATGATAGGTATCAAGTAGTTCCGGATAAAATATTAGTTGACATAATTATCAAGTATTTTGAAAATATTCTGGGTGATATATAAATTCCACAGATATATTACCTCATGTAACTTTAATTTGTCGTCCAGTTGTTCATCGGTTATATATTGATACCAGTTTATCACCACAGATGTGTAAAAATGGTATTGGTATTATATCTAAACAATTACCCTGACAATACTAAGTATCTAAAGTAGTTCTTAAAACAACAAAAACACTTTTACTATTTTATTCACCACAAACGATTTTGTGCGTTCAGGTTCGGTTGGTCAGGTGTTTGCAAATTAAAGTGTTCGCAGTGTAATTCTGTATACATAGGTCAGACAATTGGAAATTTTGATACCAAATACAAAGTAAATATAGGTTCATAAAAATCCAAGCACCTAGAATAATTTAACTACGCTATACACTTGTAAGAACACAACCATGTACCGACAGCAAATAATATAATATTATATTTACATACATACGACGGATGATATCGGTAAAAGTCAATGGATTCTTTATATGAGATGAAGAGATGCTGCTCGATTCCTATTTAAATTAAAATTATACAGGGAGTTAATAACACCTAGTAATACGTTGTCCCCCATCTTCAATCCACCTGTTTTCTTATTAATTCTTACGATCGTTCTGCTTTCCGTGTTAGAATGCTTTTATATGCCAATACAATACAGTTTTATGATTAGTACCATGGATTTTGAGACCAATGAAGACAATTCAAGATCTTGTTCTTGTATAAAGAATTTTGATGTAGTATAGTTATAGCAACGTGTACTGTTTCCAAAGTCATGGAAGTAGTTTCTGCTTCTTGAAAAGTTATATTTTCAGTTTCGTAAGACACAGCATTTTGTATTTCTTCACTAGCATAATATCCGGCTTCAGGATCTGCTACAACTTCATATATTAAAACGTCTTAAGTTTTGCGTACTTCTTGAATTGTATCACTTCCCCTTTTAAAATCCACACTTTCTATTTCAAGCCGAATGGTAAAACTTTCTCTTTCTCCTTGCCCTATCGAATCTTTTATTTCATCTGTTTTTTAGTACTTTGTCCATAATTAACTTCTATACGTGGTTTGGATTCGTAATTGCATGATATTCTTCTTCTTTGAGTGCTTTATTTCTTACGAGACGTAGCGAGCTTCTGTCCTACGCCTGTGTTGCGCGTTTAAAGTGCCACAGACATAGAAGAGCAGTAATTTTCAGTATAGTTCTCCAAAATTATTATCGATTTAAAAGTATCCTCTTGAATATTCAGGTATGAATAGTTTTCATCTATTCTATTTGTACTTCTCTTGGTCCAAGAGAGATACTATTGCCATTTTTACGTCGGTGGTGTCGTTGTGTTTCTTTAAAATATTATCACTTCTGGTTCGTATTTGTCGTTCCATAACTGCTTGTGACAATTATTCACTGAAGATACTTCGGCTTCGGAAAAGGCAAAACCATCACAAAGCGAACACACAATCACTAAAAACGTCAAGCAAACACGCCGCTATATCCTTTGTACTTGCCAAAAAAATCCCAACTTCCAATTCAATGATGAAAATATTACACACCCATTTCACTGATATGACCATAAGTATAATTTCTATATTGATAAGGCCCCAATGTCTAAAGCAAAGTCGTTTAAATTATCAATTTTATGAGCTTCTGTTTTCTTCTATTGTAAGCTAATGGGACCACTATGTCGATTATGTAATCCAGCTTAACCTTCTACTCATCATGAAGACGTCCCACTAAAATTTTGTTAATTGGAATATGGATGCTAGCTAGCAGTTGTTGAGTTGCTGAACAATTCTTGTAGGTTAACTGAATTTCCAGCTATTGCTGTTTAGAAGAACCTTTCGGATGCTTAAGTCGAGACAAAATAATGACTTGAAGAGTTATGGGAGTTATAGTAAAATATTTTAACGTCACTTTCCACTAAAATATCCAAGCTATACTTCAGCTTTACAATAGACACTAACACGTTGAAACTTTCTCCCCAGATGTACCAGGAACTAAAGAGTTTTCTTTCGATGCCAACATTAACGAAGACGTGTCACCTGGAATTCCCGGAAACATTAAAGGGGAGGTTAAGACTCCCACTTCAGGCGTCTTCTTATTGGAATTCGATAACAAGTTAAAAGTTGGAGACACCATTAATTACAAAGTTTTCGTAACCTTTAATCGTTACGGTTACAACAAAGGAAACCTGGCTTGGACAGTAACAGATTCAGATCTCCATGACACATATGGAACATTGGGACCAACTTGCAGAACTAGCAGTACCACTATCAATGGTGGCAGCGAAGCATGCATCGGGGAACTCATTATTGTGGACGAATTTGATGCTGTTAACATTAACACATCCAAGTGGATAATCGAACATAAAATAACCACATATGAAGATTTGGTAAGACTTGTGGTTCAACCAATCAGCTTTAACAATTTTGTTTAAATATTTGTTTAGAATAACGAACTAAATTATTATTTGAATAATGACGCTACACGATTTCTTAAAAATGGAATATTATACTTGACGCCCATCCCAGCGACAACGGAGGAAGAAATTCGAGGAGAACTGGATTTAACAAATGGGTATATTAAAGTTGAGTAGCTTTGCATGCCATGCACAATTCTATGTTGTTTTTGCGTAGATGCACGTCAAAATCCGCTAGCGAATGCTTTTACAAACAAAGAGGTGTATTCATTATACCGCCTGTAAAATCAGCAAGGATAACGTCGAAAATACCGTTCAAATATGGAAAAGTCGAAGTGAAAGCGAAACTTCCTGCTGGAGACTGGCTCGTTCCAGGTTGGTATTGATGATCCAAGGTAAAACTTCTTATTTCTGAAATGTTTTAGTGCTTCAGTTGGAATCGCAGGAGAAGACCAGCGAGGGCTTCACACCCAAGATATTGATCGCGTACAGTAGGGGAAACGACCATCTGACTGGAACCGCCGGAGATGATATTGGAGGACGTCTTCTTTATGCGGGTCCAGTGTTTAATACTGTTGAACCAGGACGAAGTGGAAAATTGTCGACTTTCGCCGCGACAACGGATGTTCCTTTTAGTGCTGCTTATCACACTTATACCTTGGAATGGTTGCCAGGTAAGTGAGACGTATACTAGGAAATAATGAACGCAGAAATGTAAGAAAATTATACATTAATTCAGTAATAGCCTATTACACGAATGAAATTTAATTATGATATTAAAAATTGGGGAAGTCGGGTTGGTATTATCACTCTGTATACTGTTACGATTTAATCCCATATTAGCTTTGCTTAGTTTTTAGCTTATCAAACCATACCCTAGAATCCAACATTACTAATTGTATCCTTAAAAGGAAAACTAATTTATAATAAAACGTTTCAGGTAAAATGACCTTTTATCTAGATTCTCAAAAATACGGTACCATAGACACAAGCAAAGGATTTTCCGAATTTGAAGGTTCTTGGAACGCTCCAGACGCACCTTTTAACAAAGAGGTAAAGCTTATTATAAACATACTTTGAGGCTCGGAGGCCGATGGAATATTACCACATTTCTTTTCTTTTATTTCTTCCGTTGCACAATATCAAAACTCTTTTTTATGACGTAATAACGCTGTTCCTAAAATAACAAAAAGCCAAAAATTTGGTAAATAACTGTGTTTATTGAAGACAATAATATATTTTTTAGATAATACATTGTAGACCTGTGCCAATTGTTTCCCTAAAATATAAACATTTTTATTTTTCAGTGTCTTATTTCGCTTGGTGTAGCAGTTGGAGGGGTCGGCGAGTTTCCAGACAACTATATATCACGAAACCAACCTAAACCATGGACTTACGACGATAGATCCTATATGCGGTCATTCTTCGACAAAAGAAGTGCCTGGTTACCCACTTGGAACGGTGATAGCGTTGCTCTAGGAGTAGACTACGTGAAAGTATGGGCTATTTAACTTCCAAAGTTAATTATACTTCAGAAACTTAACTGCCTTATACAACTTAATGTCCATTAAGTTGACAGTGAAGAATGCTCATGGCTGTTATAGAATTTAGATAATAAACCACGTAAACGTACTCCATACTAAAATAGATTGTACATCATCATACAGTGCTCATCACCTTCTCTTCTCCGTGTTTCCTCATAAAAAAGATTTTATACCTATTTTGTTTGTACGTGATAAATAAAACATTGCTTTAAGTTATACAATTTTGTAAAAATGAAAATATATGTGGTTTCTGATGTACGAAGAATAAAACTTATTTTACATACAATCCAAAGTAATAAATTCTGTTTGAGTTGCTTCCACAGTGTACATGAAAAATGTAACAAGATTGTTTTGTATTGATTCTATCACTGCATGTATATTTTCTATCCCTGCTATTGTTAGATAAACGTTAAAACTAGATACAACCTGAGCAACCCCTCCAAATATCAGACAACCAACTTCAGTGGAAAAAAGTGTCAGGATAGACCTGAGAGTGGAAGAAACCGGAGTATGTGATATCTGTGCATTTGTATTTTTGACCATTTCTTCTTCAGCATGTTGGTTTCTAGAGCGGAATTAGTTACCTAGGATATCTAATACATATTCTAACACTGAAGCTGAAATAAATGAAATTAACAACATTAAGAGGACAATCATCAATTACTGATGCAGCCACCTGATGTGAAACGCATACCCGGAACAAAAGCTTATTCAGAACAAAGTTTTACAAGCTAATTTTATCAGGAACGGACACATACAAATCACATTATTCCTATCATAACAAATGCTCTTTCCAAATTCTACAATTATGTTTACACGTGCATAAGCTTTAAGCGTTATCTACTGGACTATCTCAAAGATAAACAAAATTTAGATTTTTTTAAGAATTATTGTATTGCCAAACAATGACTCCCATCCCACCCAGCTTATTCCGAGTCAGCACATTTCGTGCTATTCACGGGTCTAACATGCCCCTTGAAGAACCCCTACCCAACTAAGACACGACAAACATCCTGGGAAAGTGCAGAGCTCAGGATTCGAACCTGAGCGACTTTGGTAGAATAACTCCGAAGTCAAACGCTTCGGCCACTACTCTACCGCGGTACCCCTCGTTTATGTAGGTAGTAGCACTGATTTTCGATCTGCAGTCCTGTAAAATAAATTATTCTTAGTAGCCTTAGTCAGATTGATAAATACGTCCATGAGCCCACGATGGTTCTGTCGAAGAGCTTTTTAATGTATGGTTGCCGTCTTGATAAAAATGTGTATTAACCCACGATGGTTCCGTCGAAGAGCTTTCCGTAGCAGCACTGATTTTTAATCTACGGTCTTATATATTCATCTTGGTAGCCTTTGTCGGCTTGATAAAAACGTGCATTAACCCATTATGATTCCGTCGAAGAGCTTTTCGTAGCAGCACTGATTTTTAATCTACGGTCGTGTCCTGTATATTTTTCTTGGTAGCCTTTGTCAGCTTGATAAGAGCGTACATAAACCTACGACGGTTTTGTCGAAGAGCGTTTTGTAAAAGCACCGAGTTTATTCTTACTACCCTTCGGTTAAATAAATTGTTTGTGGTAGTTTCTGTCAACCTGATAAATACACGTATAAAAGCGCATGGGTTCTCTAGAAGAAGTTTTTGCAGTATTGAGGATTTTCAGTCTACGGTCCCGTCGAGTAGGTTGGTCTGATAAATACTTTTATTTACAACAGCTTCGTCAAAGAGCTTTTCGTAGTATTACGGATTTATAATTCTGTTGAATATATTGTTCGTTGGGGGCTGCGTCGGCCTGATAAATACTTGTATACACCCACGACGGTGCCATCGCAGAGATTTTTCTAACTGTACCGATGTTCCTGGTGGGGCTGATAAATACGTATATAATTGCTTCTTGTAGCATTCATGATTTACAATCTACGGTCTCATCACATAGACTGCTAGTAGCACTTGAAGAAGAAGAGTATCCCTTGTTGGCTTGACGTGAATAAACTCACAATAGTTTCATGGAAGAGGTTTTCGTAACATCACTGATTTTTAATTTACGATACCACCCAACAGATTGTGGTAGCCTGTCGGCCTGATAAATACTTGCATATACATACATTATTTTTACATTATTAACATGTTGTGATAATGAACCTAAGATGGGCATTCTATGTGTAATAATAATTCTTTATTTTAAATTCCACTTATCATTCTGCCTTATGTTCACCCGACCGTTTCATTGTTACGACCCTGTTTCTTTCTGAAATCAGAACGACAAATTTAAGCCGTATAACATAATTTAGAAGGTTTTAAGTTGAAGTAAGCAACTAACACAATGTACAAATATCAACCAATATTTACAAAATATCACACAATTCTGAGGTATGCGTTAGCGGTGGGGGTTTTACATTGAGATGGGACTTTTTATTATACTTAGGTACATCTGTTTTGGTCAAGATTTAATCATGAACCGTATACAGGGTTATCAGAAAGAATTATGTAATTTCTTTGCTAATGAAGCATTATTATTATTAACTAAATTCAAAAGCTTTCTAGACATGAGGCATCTGCTGAGTTTATTGTACCAGAAGCAATTTATTTTAAACACCAGTGCTACTAGAAAGTCCTGACTGATTATGATCTCGTTTCCTCAAAAAAGCTGAAAACTGGTTGTTGTCCAAGATGCTGTCATAATTCATATTAATAACAGTCACATGGTTTTTGATGGTTAGAAACATTAATTGTCTTACGTATAAAAAAAAACCTTTGAACTTGGTAATGTAAATAAATGATAAAAATCCTAACTCACAAGAGCTAGATTTTCCAACCAGATAAGAATATAAACCGGCAGATCTCAATTTTTATGTTGATCTTTAATAAATCATTTCAGGTGCACTATACATGTATGACGAAAATGTCTACTTGATATCATTATGCATGAGAATGCATTTGCAGAATTAACACCCTGTACATTTTTAAGAGTATATGGGCATTGAATGTCCCTATTTATTTCATGTGCTTTAAACTGGATTAGAGAAAAACAGTAAACATGTGAGCCAACGTGTTGTTTCGTAATTCCATTCTTTTCTTAGATTCGAGTCCCGTTCGGTGCATTAAACTGCTTGCGACGTTTTTTGGATTCGATCCGTGGAAAGCAATGGGAAACTACTATAGTGCACCCATAAATTTTGCAGAAAGTTTTCAATTCGAAGAACAACAACTAATCTGTGAACAAAAAGTAAAGAAATCCACATAATTAAAGTTACACAAGAGATAACTAAAAATGCTAGGTCACCATTAGTCAATCAAGAGTTAACCTGTAGGTTTAACTATGTCACAAATTAGTTAACCGTAGAGCAACCTTAAGGCATCCTCAAGGTCGCCACAAGGTTAACCATAACAGATGTCCAAAATGTAACCTTGAAAGTCATCTCTTGATTACCTGTAAAAGATGTCTAAAAACTAACCTTGAAAGTCAGTTTTTGGTTAACCATTAAAGATGTTCGAAAGCTAACCTTGAAAGTCAGTTTTTGGTTAACCATAAAAGATGTCCGAAAGCTAACCATGAAAGTCATTGCTTGTTTAACCATAATAGAAGTCCAAAAGCTCACCTTAAAAGTAAACTTTTGGGCACCTGCTCGACGTACCCAAAAGTTAATCTTGAAAGTCGTCTTTTGGTCATCTCCCCAACATACTCGAAAGTTATGCTCTGTGGTAACCGTATACCATCGCAAGAAGGTTATTTTTGAAGGATAACCATATTGACGGTAAATAAGTGAACCGAGAAACAGAACTAAAAGTTAACTGCTCATTCTGTAAAAAATACCTTCTAAGTGTATCTGTAAGACAAGCCTATCTTCTATCCAGAGAATAATATTTCTTATAGAATGCATAAATAAAAAATGCATTACGAATAATTACCATTTATTAACAGACAAATATTTTGAATACAAAAAATTGTGTACCTACTCACAAATAGTATAAATGTTATAAATTAAATTTAATACAATGGGGTAATTCAATTTACCAAAAAACATTCTATGATTATAAAGTGCAAAAATAAGAAGAGATGCGGGATATTCGATGTAAATGTAACTGAAACTACAAAATAAGTTATATTAATGAAAGTATAACATACCTATTGGTTATTCGGTTTATATTCAATCCTTCTTGCTTGAGCATTTGATGGGCACCGACCCAGCCTAAACCAATGAGGACGGTGTGTCACCAGCACAGAACAGTTCCTTCTAGTTGAATTTCCATTGTTGTTGCCAATCAATAACCGTTTAATCTAAAAATTACAACTGACCGTTCTTGTTACATTAAAATAACCAATTAAATTTAATGGTATAAAAGAAACACTTACCTTAGTAATTATTGGAAAGGATGTTACTGTTTTTAAGAGCATGGCCATTGATCATGCTTTGCAAATTCCAATGGTTTAAGGAAGAAACTCCCGGAGATACAGCGCATGTCGCATGCCGTCCAACGGTTCACTCCTTAACAGTTTACTTTATGGACCGTTCCATATTCGTGTTGTAATATTTACTGTAATTTTATTTAAAAATTATCATATATCAGCACGTTAAATTTTGTTTTAAACCTAAGTAATCGTAATGGAATTGCTAATCCCTTATTTTATTTATCTTTTTCATAATGCATAAAGTAAATTTGGTTCTGCCCGAAAGGCAGACAATATATCTACCTACGACTAATCTATAAGGATTTTAGAAGTCCTTGTACACTTCAAATTCTTTTTCTTTTGAGCATTCGATTTATTTGAACAAATGCCACAAGAATTTAGCGGTCACCTTAAGAAACGATTATCTCCATAGTAGCTAAGAATGTTGTACTAGTACTTTGGTTCAAGTATTTCTTGTTTTTTAAAACTTGTTATAGAGCGTGTAACCGAAAACTAACCAATATTGGTCGCTTTAAAAATCTGGAGCTATAATGTGCCGTTGAAAGTTAATCAAAAGTCACCTTTTTTGGTTGGGATAAAGTTAACTACTTAGAATAACTATTTCTCAACTTTAAATTGAACTAACGAATACTGTAGTTTTGGTAACCACTATGGATGCACAATGGACGCCTTTAATTTACCGCAGGTAGTTTATCTTTCCAGGTTAAAAAATGATCACATTGTGGACAGTCAAGCTTAACTTTAGTTATGTGGGCAAGCTAATAGATGAATGCGGGAAGTTAAGTTTAGAGAAATAGAAACATACATACGAGGAAAGTGAACCTGAGAAACCTAGATATTTACCATGACCTTAAAAGCACCAGTCAAAAGAAAAAGGAATTGATCAATTGTAGAAAAACAATGGCACAACATTATCAGGAAAAACGGATAGGAGGCCGCCCAGACTTTCAATATATGAGGACCACCAACAAATTAAACCGGTCAGAAGGATTGAAGTGACCTAATATACAGGGAAAAAGGCAGTAGCGACTCTAAGAGATAGAAAGGCATGAGGCCTACGAGGAATTCCAAACGAACTAGTAAAACATGGAACACAGAAGATGTTTAAACTTCTAACTATTTTTATTAATAAGTGTATTTATAGGGACAAAATTCTGAAGGAATGAAAACTGGCATGGATATCTACCATACATAAAAAACAGGAGAGATATATGCAACAACTACAGGGGATTAGAAAACCTAAACACTTTCGGCGAGTTACACAGTAGAATAATTAGAGATTTCATAGAAGAAGAATACAGAAGCAAAAAAAAGAAGCAGACGAACAAAGTGGCTTCAGAGCAGGCAGATCATGTTCAGACAATCTATTTACACTTCCTCAAACAATACATAAAAACAGGCTATATGAAGAAAGCTGCATCTAATGTTGATTGAGTTAGCTAAAGCGTATGATAATGTACCAGTACAAAAGCTATGGGAGGTATTGACTGAACATTTGGATCATACCCAAGTTAAAGCCGTGAAAAGCTGTACGATAGACAGATAGCCAGATTTATGATGGGAACGGAGTTGACAAAATCATTAATGGTAACTGAAGAACTGAGATGCCCGTTATCGCCGACCCTGGAAAAGGAAGTATAGTAGAATGGGGGTGTAAATAGAGGAGAAAACAATATATGCATTACAATTTGCTGATGATCAGGTAATAATTTCTCAAGCGAAGGTCAACCAGGAAGCTGAATGAATAGTATGCAAAATTGGGATTAACACTTAAGATTTGCCGCTAGAAATTTGTATTGATGGGATAAAATTAAACATAGGCTAAGATAATAGAAATTTAATGAATCTGGGCATAGAGATAGGAGAAGAAGGAATGAACTGAATTAAAATAAATAAAGGAATAAAGAAGAGTAGTAAAGTCGTAGGCTAGAAGTCAGCATGTTAGACTTCTACGCTAAAGGTCTGAGGTTCAACTCCCCGTACCGGAACAAAGGATTTTTAATAGCCGTACTCCCTCGCAAGACAATTGCAAACCCTGCCTAATAAAATCATCTTTGGAGTAGAAGTGTTTACCCTTCCCGCGTTTAGGATCCCAAGTTAAGCTGTAGGTGCTCTACGTGTGTCTGTGGTACTTCGCGCAAAACAGCCATAAGAGAGAGAAGCGCAAGGAATATGTAAGAAGAAGAAGTACAGTAATTGGAGCACTAAATAGCATACTGTTGGACAAGGATATAAGAAGATCCACTAAAACGAAACACTGATGTAAATTATGGGAGTAGAAGAATATATAAGAGAGTAAATGGAGGAGAAGACATTTAATATGGTTCGGCCATGTAAAAAGTATAGAAGATGACAGAGTTTTCAAGCTAGCAATGTAATGGGCACCGCTAGGTAGAAGAAAGAGAGGAAGGCCAAGAAAGAGCTGGTATGAGAAAATACGAGCTACAATCGAAAGAAAAACATTCAACAGCGTGACTGAATGAACCAGGAATATTGAAGAAAGCTTCTGGGAAGCGGAAACGACGCCGACGACGCCTGTGATATTACTCCAAAAACTACCCACCTGCAACAATGCGCTCTGTTAGTATAAAATACTACTTGAAACAGTGTTCTGTGATAAGTATAATGGATTAATAAAATTGCAGTAATAAAGTTATGACAATCTCAGAAGAAATGGGAGAGATTAGCATGCTATGAATTGCTGTGGTTTTAATAAATAGTACCGTTCACTTATCTGATCTCCAGCACCGATTAATTAATAAATTTCTAATGCAATTAAATAATTTGTTCCAAAAAGTACATTAACTCAAAGTGTAATTGATGGAAAGCCATTACGGAACGAGACCCAAAGGGTTGTGAGGGAAAGCGTAGCGAAGGAGAGGCAAAGCAACATTAAATAAAGCAAAGTTGTTTAAGCACTCTGCAGTTTCTTTTTTAGTTTACACTCTGGAAATAGATGTAATTTGATAATTGGAAATACGTGTTGATTGATTGATGGAGTAATTGCGAAGGTCAGCACTGTTTACGCTGTAATCGTGTGCGTTATGATAATATCAATCCTCATTTATTTCTTATATGAAAAATGTTGCTAATTATCATAAGAAGACAAAATGGACTCTTTTGTAGGATTACACGGAAGAACATTGTAATCAATACATAGATTAATAAGTAAATCCGTAATATAAATAGTTTTAACAGTATTATTTATTTGCTCGATACGTATTTCAATGTGCTAACGCGGCGTTGTTTTAATATTGTTGATAATGGTATATTTACTTATTAGTTAATATGAATTCTAATGACTTAAGAAGAAATGATTACAGTTCAATTAAATACATACATATACGTAGGTAACGAAGCTACTATATAAATATGACAGAAAAAGGAAAAAATTGGTAAATAAGGTAGCTTTCATATTAATGAGAAAATCCCGCGGTATAGTTGTATAATGCTAAAAATAATGTGTTAAATAGCGTCATTAAAACACGAATTGTGCAAAAATCATTCGAAAGCGTCATTAAAACACGAATTGTGCACGAAATACAAACAACTTTTTTCGTATCCTTAATGGAAAAGAGCATACTATATTGTGAGAAAATCGTAAAGAAATGTGTTAGTTTTCTTGTTAGCAACAAAATCGTAAAGAAATGTGTTAGTTTTCTTGTTAGCAACACTTTTCTTCTTAGCAACACTTTTTTTTTTATTTACTCGTCGTTATAATGTTTTGTTACCATGTTAGCAACACTTTTAGTATATGTAATCAAGGAAGCAACACAGTATCTTGCTTGATTAAATTTTATGACAAATTTTAAAATATGTTATGTCAAATTTTAAATTTTTATTTATCCTTTTCCATTAAGTATACAAAAAAATAGGATGTTTTACACGTTTGAAAATTGCTTCTTCCATGCTCGTGCAAATTTAATTGACTCGCTTCGCTGCGCTCGCTCGTTAATTAAACATTTGCACTTACTGGAAAACTGACACTTTTCTAAACTTGTAAAACAATCTACTATTTTTCTACAGCAGTCAAAAAATAAGAAAGTAACAGTAATAAATAATTATTTCATTTTTCAAAGTAATTATTAGGAGTGTTATTTATATTTTGTAATTAGGTTGTTAATAAAACCATTAAACTTCATTAAAATTACCTTTGGTTATTCCTCTCTTCATTTCTGTTACTGTCAATCTAATTTCGTGTTCATAGTGAAAAAAAAATATTTTGTGTGCAACTGTCAAAAAAACGTCACCTTTTTTTCTTGATTTTGAGTCGTGAAATAGCATATTTGTTTATAGTAAAATAAAGTCTTGACAACGTAAATAAAGTCTTGACAACGTAAAAAAATGACTTTTTTTACCGGCCGACAAAGACTTTTTTTTACGGGTCATGTACTTGAATGAAATTAGCTTTTATTAGATAATTCGAACGTTATTTATCTTTAATTTTGGTAATTTTTCACAGTTGCACACAAAATTTTGTATGCCACATGGCCGTGAACTATCTTTTTTTTATTCGAATGATTATTTGGCTCGGCTGCGCCTCGCCAAATAATATTCATTCTCATAAAAAAAAGTCCTAGTTCACGGCCTTGTTCCATAAATAACTATTTTCACTGTGAAAAAATGTTTTTTTTTTCATTAATCAAAAATGACAAACTTTGCAACTTGATAGCGATACATAAATGTCACGTTTTTTTGACAGCTGTAGAAAAACACTTTTGTATCATCCTACAGGACTGCCTTCAATACAACCACGAAAAAATTAATTAAGTAATAAAAGTAATCTAATACAAAAATAATATGAAATGACTTCTTCAGTAATTTTGAACAACCCTATATAAAACATGCAGTTGATCAATTCTACAAAATTTTGTTACTAATTTTGTACTAATCTTAATAAGAAAAACATTCCTATAATAAGGAGAAAAATCATATTAATTTTTTTTTATTACGAATTTAGAAATTTTTTAAGAAGCAGCAGTTTGTAGACGTGATATGCAGTTAAGGTCACGGAGATATGACATAGCAATAGGTCGCTATAAAGATTGAACTTATCTGTGATGATACAGTGTACACACATTATGGAGTTCTGGAAACAAAATGTAGTTTTAGTAGCTTTCTGTGTAAGTGTGTGTTCCGCTGTTAATTTGTATGCCTTGGCAGATCAGGTGCAATTTCAAGCTTTAAGATCGGGTGGTTTTCGAGCTTATATTGCAGGTATGTGCAAATAGCAATGGTATTAATTAATACTAAATCAATTTTCTGATTACATTCGAAGTACATCAAGCAAACTGACAGTGAAGATAACAGAAAAACAGAAATTCAGGCTTTACTATAAAGTTTTTGAAAATAATTGTTTTAGATATTTTAAGCAGAGTATAACTAACAATAAGTTTAAAATAAAGTGTAGCTGTGAAAATCGGAAGTTGTGTCATAGCTTGATGATTCCCAGAATTAAATATCAGTGGATAGATGTAGTAGATTCTATAATATTAATTCAAAACTTACATTATACACAATATAATTTTTAAAACCTCGTCATAGAATGAGACCTCGGGGTTGGTAGAAGATGCGTAGCGCGGTGGCGGCGGAAGATTTAATTCAGAAACGACTTGTGTGATGATTGTTGTAGCAATTCAACCATTGTATTTTCATTATTTATAACGGTTATAACATCTAAGATTTTTTTCAAAGGGAATTTCGGTCTCTAAGTCGAATCAGCCTTGATTGATTGTTGATTGTTTTTACGGGGAGGGTTGTTACTGCCCTTGACACTGCGGCCTCTTGGGCCTACTGTGCATCCCCTTCTGTCGTTAGTCGCTGGCAAGTAGATCCGTCCCCTTTATTAGGTCTAGGAGTTTGTTGATCAGACTGGCTTGCGGTTGTATCTCGTTGGGATTAGTGTCCTCAAAGATTTGATATCTTCTACGAGCTAAGGCTTCGCATTCGAATATTATGTGGGAGGCTGCTTCCTCATTCTCGCCAAACAGCCTGCATATAGGATCTTAGTTAAAGAGCCCTATGTTGCAGAGGTGTTGTCTAAAGTGCCAGAGTCCCATCTTGTCACTACTCCAATTTAAGGCCTACTAAGTTGTAGGACTGTTTTGGTAAGCTTGTGGGGTTGGTTGCTCATCATAGCTTTGCTTTGTCTTTGTCGAGGTAAGAGTCTCCAGTGTTCCGAAGGTTTGGTTACTATCCATTGTCCAACTGCTCCTCTCACTGTCCGCTTAGTTAGGGCGACAACAGGTTCTGGCCCTGAGAACGGTGTTTCAGATGCTAGTTTTGCTAGTTTATCTGCGTTTTCATTTCCTTCTATGCCTCTGTGACCTAGCACCCACACAAGTTTTATCTTGTTAGCGTTTGCCAGTGTTAGGAGACTACGAAGGCAGTTCCAGACAGGTTTTGACTTAATCTGGTTTGAATTCAGCACTTTCAAAGCTGCCTGACTGTCAGAGAAAATAAAAATGGTTTTGTTTCTATAGCCCCTTCTTATGTTCTTTTCTATTGCTGCTAGAATTGCATAGGTTTCAGCTTGGAATATTGTGGCATTTTGGCCCAGAGATATGGAAGTACTATATCTTGGTCTGCTGCCGTATACACCAGCTCCGATTCCGTTGCTCGAGCGTAAACCGTCTGTATACCATACTAAGCTTTTATGCAAATCTGATGGTTCCCCTTGATACCATTCTTCGCGGTTTATCCGTACTTCGAAGGATTTGTTACAAGAGTATTTTGTTAACATGTAGTCCATTCCTATTGTTAATTTTGGGTCACATATTACATTTGTTATTTTGAAATGTCCCCATGTGTGTTGGGTGCTTCTCCAATTACCCGTGCAGTTTAGACGATACGCTCCCATGCGTGCCTCGCCCTTGATTATTATATCAAGAAGAGGAAGTTGCAGGAGAGCTTCTAGTGCTGCTGTCGGAGTGCTTCTGAATGCTCCAGTTATGCAGAGACAAGCCAGTCTTTGAACACTAAGAAGGCGGTTTATTGTTTGTCTTTGATTTACCTTGGGCCACCATACAAGTGAACCATAGGTTATTGTTGGTCTTATCACCGCTGTGTAAAACCAATGGACCATTTTTGGTTTTAGTCCCCATTTATTTCCAAAGGCTCTTCTTGCCATCATCAAGGTTGTTCTTGCCTTGTTAGTGATTCTTTGCAAATGTTGGTTCCAGGTCAACTTGGTGTCTAGAATCACACCCAAGTATTTGCCCTCCCCCTTGATTTGCAAAGTTTTTCCGAAGAGTTCCAGAGCATTTATTCCTCCACGATTTGCCTTCCTAGGGAATGGCAAAGGCTGGTTTTGCAGGATTTTCTGTAAGGTTTCCCTTGTTACACCATGTATCGACCTTAGCCAGAACAGTTTGCACTATTTCTGAAATTATATTGCCGTGCTTACCCTCTATGAGGACAACTATATTATCTGCATAACCAAGGGTAAAGTAGCCTTCGATATTCAGGTTTGGGAGGAGTTCGTTTATAAGCAGGTCCCAAAGTAATCCACCTACATGAGGTGTAGTCAATACCATGTCCCTTACCTGCTGGAATCATTGATTCAAAGGAGGTATTATCAAAGGCCCCCTGTACGTCAAGGAAGGCTCCTAAAGCGATTTCCTTGTTTTGTAGGTAGGCCCTGTTAACCAGGGCATGGAGAGCGCTTTAACATGAATTTCCTGGTAGGTAGGCATGTTGGTTTTAATGTAGAGGTTTCTCTATGAGTGTCCTCTCGTATATTCCACCAGTTTTTCCATCGTTTTCAGAATGAAGGATGATAAACTTATGGGTCTAAATGTCTTAGCTTGGGCGTATGAGGTTCGGCCCGGCTTTGGTATGAAGACCACTTTGACAGGTCGCCAGGTTTGAAGTACATGGGCTAAGGCCAAGCTAGCTCGAAATAGCCTGCAGAACACTGGTATTAGGATTTGCTTTCCTTCTTGTAGCATTACTGGAAGGATGTCATCAGGTCCGGGAGATTTATATGGTTTAAAGGTGTTGATAGCCCAGTGTATTTTATCGTGGTTGATCACGCAGTTAGCCACCTTCCAATCTTCTCTTGCAGCTCTGTGTAAGGAGTGGTTAGAGTTTTGAATAGGATTTGGCTGGGTTATTATTACTGATCCTGGAAAGCGACTTTGGAGCATAAGCTCCACAGTCTTTTTGCCAGTAGCAGTAAAGTTTCCTGAGGGGTTTTTTTAAAGTCCCTACCGGGTTTGAGGGCTCTTTAGCCAGGATACGGCGGAGTCTTACCCCTTCAGATGTATTTTCAACATCTTGGCAGATCTTCTTCCACGAATCCCTCTTAGCCTTCCTTACTATTTTATTGTATTCGCCGAGGGATCTGGAGTAAGAAACCTGTTGCTTTTGCTCTATTGAAGAGTTTCGGAGCATTGTTCTTCATTTTAGCGTGGTTATTGTTCCACCACCCCACCTTTTTATTAGTGGTTATGTTTCCTGGTGGAATCAGCCTTACATGAGTACTTGGGGGTAACAGCTTGGGATAATAATAGGCGGCTGGAGCGTAGTGATTTTCATACTACCTTTCTCGTAACGGCGACTGGCGCTAGCAAAAAGTAGCAACTGCTCCTGCTACTTTCCCAAAAGCGTCGCGACACTATAAAGGGAAAGTATTATTATTAATTTATTCTAGAAACCTTAAAGTGCACTTGGCATTGCCAAATATTACAGATCTCTTATGCGTGTTAACAATTTTAACATTACTATCAACAGCAAGCTCTTCAGTTTTTTCCAATGTACATTATGGTAAAACAATTTAAAATAGCAAAACTTGCTGATTTGCTATTTATGAATCCTACTGAATTGTTCTACGCTGCACTATCAAGAATTATAAAAATTATCTGTCTATACATATTTCGAAAAATGTATGGAATATTTTAGTAGGACATTATCCGGTCTCGCGACTATATGCTCTTTTCAACTTATAATATCAGAAAAAATAAAAGTGGACGACAAATAGTGGTTGGGACGAAATTAAAAGATTGGGGTAGCCCTTCTTTATACATAATTCGTTTGAACAATTACAATTTTGCTTACTTTTTTATCATTTTTAGGCAAACTAAGTTAACGCTGTTTTTCCGTAGATCGTCCCGAGATCTCAGGGTTCAAAATAAATGGTCAAATAGGCTCGTCAGTAACGATAGGTGGACAAGTTAAAGCTGCAACGGAGGGCTTCTGGGTCTTATATTTCAACGAAGCGTTAAAAGCTGAAGACTTAGTTACATACACCATACATGTTGACGCTGAACGACTTCGTTACACAAAAAGTGATCAAGTTTGGCAAGTATCAGGTTCGTAACCTTATCATCCACTGACATTATAACATGTGATCAACAAGGTTTCCGATTAGAAAGTGCTATGAATGAAGAACGTAGGTCACTCATTTATTTACCATACGATGGCTGTTGTTTGTTTTAGTTTACTATTCCTGGGTGCAACGGTCCACGAAGGATCTTGACCTCCTGATTGGGTTTCCAAAAAGCGCTAGCCACACGCGCCTCAACCCTCCTAAAACAGGTTGAAGAGGGCTCTTCCTTCCTTTCTATTTAGACGCGGTTGATTGCTCATAGGTTTTTACTTCACCCAACCTTGCCATTTTTGCTTGTTTTACAATCTTTTTCGGCTGTTTGCGATCTTCTTCTTTTTCGTGCTACCGGCAGTACCAGTGTCTTTCAAATCCTAACTTCGTCCCTCTCCTTCTCCTGCCTTCTGGTTTGTTTTCCAGGTATTTTTTAGTTTTTTTTTGCAGAACGTGTGTTTTATATACTTTTTGCAACTTAGAAACTAAGTACTATTAAACTAATAAAACTGTAAGGTACCAAAATAGATTTACTTATAATATCATTCAACAGAATTTTCTTTAATATCCATCACTCAAACACGAAAAAAATAATTGTACAAACGTTTTCGATTTCTATTTCTTTCTGGCAGTAATCATCTAATGTTGCATTCAAAAGATCATCCATTATTACGTCTTCGTTGACCAAGAAGCATTCTTGTGGTGTTACATCAAGAATAATTTGACAGCAGAAATTACTTAAGGAACCGTAGTCGGGTGCAGCGCATTTGGTTAACTAAGGCTATACTAAAATCTGGTATACTAATTACATTCTAATGAAAATTGTTGAACTGATATATTTTGCATATACAACATGTAATGGAAAGAACCATGCTGGGACTTTTGTTAAGAGACCGAAACACCAACGAATGGGTGATGGAAAAAACTAAAATAGTAGCCATTACTCAAAAAGGTGCAAGACTGAAATGGAAATACGCGGTATATGTAGCAAGAGAAACATCTAACCGCTTGAACAAACATATACTCTACTGGAGGCCGTACATGTACAACCGCTTTATAGGAAGACCACCGATAAGATTGGTTGAAGACTTGAAAACAACAGTGGGATTTAATTGGACCTAGCGTGCCCAACACAGAGACATATGGAAATCTATGGGAGAGGCGTATGTGCAAAAATAGACAACAGAACTTTACAACAGAAGAAGAAGAAAAAGAAGAAAGTGGATAAAAGACGATAAAAGACGAAAACGGAAGACATTGATGAAAGCTTATGTCACAGTGGACTGCAAGGGACAATACAGTAAGCGTTACTGTTTGCGAAAATTGTTTTTTTCAAATAGTATAAAATCGAATTGTATCATGCAGTTTTTGGACATACTAAAACGAAATTCAACTGCAAAAAATGCTTGTCCTTATATAAAGACGATTCTGATATTTACGTAAAACAAAGATTCTTCTTCCTCCTTTCTTCTTAGGCCAAAGCCGCTTCGCTTTACTATTTTTCTTAGTTATTTTACATCTACGTTGTCACTTCATCTCCTTTGTGGTCTGCCAACACTTCTCCGACCAACTGGCGACCTACTTCATGTAATTTCCACAATTCTTTCTCCATCTATTCTGTTTATATGTCGGTTGCACTCTTGTTTTCGTTTGTACACCCATATTTTCTACGTTGCATTTCTTCCTAATATTTTCAGTTTTTTTAATGCATAGGGTTTTCCTGACAGTTTTCGTAAGATTCTGAAACGTTTCGTGCTTTTATATGAAACTTTTGTGATTCGGAACCTGATCGTGGTAGCAATAAAACACACATATAAATATATACAAAAACTAATTTATTTAATTTAACAAAATATTGGTACAATCACCCGGCTTTGGTGGTTTCGTTGTTGCCTGTCTTGGCTTGCGTAATGGAGCTTTTGGATTTCGCTGAACCCAAATGCAGCTTAATCAGAAGCACG
>JABXWE010027242.1:0-16516 GCA_014611495.1 Limonius californicus | reverse complement strand
GTTTTCTATTTTTTGTAATTCCAAAAACCAAGAAAATGTATCAAAAACAGCTATTAGAATGTCGGAGGGCTTTGTTATAGTTAAAAAGAAATTTATATATTTGTAATATGTATAGTACACCAGGCATTAATATATGTCTATGACGACTTCCAATCTTTCAGGGGTTTTTCCTTGACTGAAACACCTGCTATGCTAGAGGATGATCCTGAAGTGGGGGAAAAAATAGAAAACATTGTTATCTTTCCCCCAGTCAACGCATGCGGTAATGTAACCGACGAGGATTCAGGAGCAGAAGATGATGTATCCATCAATAACTCGCCTGGTACACAATTACAAGCTCCAGCAGAACTTTTTTATAAAGCTGATGAAGCAGATTCCTCTTCTGATGATGACAATATATCTCTGTCCCAATTACGCCAATTTCCTCAGCCGTCAACATCAGGCAAAAGGTCTGTGCCCAAGAAAGTAAAGAAACGGAAACAGTATAGTTGGGCTAGAGAAGCTCTAGTTGTTGCTATTGACATCTTTGAAATTGACGAACATACGGAAGAAACAGAAGATACACCCATGGAATTATTTTCAAATTTTTTTATAATGAATTGTGGGAGAAAATTCTGCGCGACACTAACAGATATATAACATAGAAAAACAATTCTCAAAATGTATATCTGGAGGAAATAAAGAGTTTTATCGGTGTGCTAATTGTAAGTGGATATGTAGTCGTACCTCGCAGAAGGATTTATTGGGAGCGTGAAAAAGATGGACGTAATGATCTGGTGGCAGAAGCTATTTCCAGGGATAAGTTTGAATTTATAGCATCACACATCCACGTTGGTGATAATGAGAATTTGAACCAAAACGACAAATTCGCCAAAGTACGACCACTTTTTGACCATTTGCACCAAACATTTCTTTAACATGCTAAAATGGAAGAAATGCATTATGTGGATGAAGCCATGATTCCATACTATGGCAGACATGGGTGCAAACAATACATTCATGGAAAACCTATTAGGTACGGTTACAAGTTCTGGGTGAGTACAGATAGACTTGGTTACGTTAACTGGTTCGAGTCTTATCAAGGAGTGTCCACAAATATCAGTATCGAATACGCCGAATTTGGAGTAGGCGTAGGGGTTGTTTTGGAGTATGCAGCAGCGCTGCGGAAAAATGGGAGAAAAGTCGATTTCATCTGTTTTTCGATAATTTCTTTACTTCTCTTCCATTGATAGAAATGTTATCTGAAAAAAATTTCTACGCAACTGGAACAATGAGGCAGAACCGAATACCAGGAAATCCTCTTCTAAACTCAAAAATTATAAAAAAAAGAGAACAGGGGGTATTATGATTACCAAAAAAGAGAAGATATCAACGTGATAGTAGTGAAATGGCATGATAACAACGTTGTAACTCTTTGTTCCAATTTCGCAGGCATAGCTCCAGGTCACAATGTAAAGCGATACTCGCAGATGGAAAAAAAGAATATACAAGTAATACACTTTTACTCCTAATTGTTGGACCAATGTATATATTTTTATGTTGTAGGTGGAGCAACCGCATCTAATACACCTGTACAACGCAAATATGGGGGGAGTTGATCGATCAGATCAGAATATTAGTCTGTATCGTGTTTCCACCGAAGGAAAAAAATGGTATTTCTGTCTAATAGCACATTGTATCGATTTGTCCATACACAACGCTTGGCAACTACACCGCAGAGCCGGACGAACTTTAGATCAATTGGCTTTTAGGAGAAGAATTGCGAACCAATTACTAGTCGAAAACAAGAAAAAATACGCTTATTCCAAAGGCCGGCCGTCAGCATCATCCTCAAGGGAAGTACTATTGCGCCATGATCGAAAGGATCACTGGATTGTACCCCAGGAAAAACAAACAAGATGCGGTTTTTGTCACCAAAGAGCGACTACAAGATGTGTGAAATGCGACGTCGCAGTTCACGTAAAATGTTTTCTAGATTTTCATACCAAAAAATAAATACCATTGACCGTACCTGATTTGCCTATTGTACTACCTATAGTACGGCCTGTAGTTTTTTACATATACGAATAAAACCTTGGATTGTATTGCAATGAAGTATGTAATATAAATAACACAAAAAAATTTTTGCTCGCACATCAGGGTTAATTATTAGTGAAAATTATACGACTGATTTAACATGGTAAATCCTTTACAAGTATTTTATCATAGTTTCGATTTTCTGAAATACATACAGGTTGTTACTTCTATATCACATTTTACAAATCACTGTCAAAAATTCTCCTTCGTCGAAAATAAGCATCTCGCTACAAATACTGTTACTTGTTGGAATACATATCACAACACCACGTTTCAACTTGTTTAGCTAACACAGAATCTTTATTTTTTATTTAACGTATAAGGCAATTACATATTATATAATATGTAGTGTATAGACATATGCAATATGGAGTCAACACAAGTTATAAAATGTTCGTTAAATATAGACATAACATATAGGCAAACAACGATAATTATACTAGGAAATAATTAAAATATTATTATGATCAACATTGATATCTAGTTTGCTTAATCAGCCTACAGCTTCTGATGTTGCTTGAGTATATCCTGCCAGGACCCTGGGTAGGCTCTTAGGGGCCATTCAGATGCAATATGCTGCATTGTTTGATGATCATGGCCGCAATCACATTGTGGCGTAGTGATTTTGCCCCATTTATTAAGTATGTCCGCACATCTACCAAACCCTGTGCGGAACCTAATTAAAGATATCCAGGTTTTACAGTTCAGGTTGAATCCTGGAACTGGCTGATTGGTAAGGTGTGCGTTATGAATGTGCGGCTGTGTGCTGGCTTCCCACTACTCTTTCCATTCTTCACTGGGGTCGTAATTTTCCTACAGCAGCGATTGGGACGTCAGTAGTGGGAGTTTTCTGATTGTAATCTCTTCTTTGCCAAATTTGGCAAGTCTTGATGAATTGGTAGAGCGAGGCTTTACCTGAACTTATGATGTTGTATTAGGGCATTTTTTCTGCGGATATCAAATGGTATTATTCGGCTAAGAATTGGAAGCTGGGGTGCATCTTAGGGAGCCCGAAATGATACGCATTATGTTATGTAGCTGAGTATCAACATAGTCGACGTAAGGGCTATTAATCCACACAGGTGCACAATACTCTGCCGTTGAGTAGACCAATCCAAGAACGAGGCAACGGAGAGTTGTAGCTGATGATCCCCGCCACGTTCCGCATAGCCTTGGCAGAATGTTTGTTCCTGTACTCAATTTGGCCGAGACATTTTCTAGATGTTTCTTGTTGGATAGAGTTCGATCGAAGGTTATCTCTAAGTATTTTGGATGTGTATTGTGACGGATAAATGTGTCGTGAAACTCGATGTTTACATTTCTTTGGGCTTATTTGTTGTTAGAGTGAAAACAACACGCCTTAGGTTTGGTGGGGCTTGGGCATAGTCTCCATTTCTTATAATACTCGGCCATGGTGCGCAGGCCTTCTGCCAGTATGTCTTCTGTGGTTTCTATAAGTCGGTCTGTAGCTGCTAGTGCTATATCATCCGCATAGCAAAATTAACGGGAAGTAGTTTGTGGAAGGTCCGATATGTAGAGATTAAAAAGAGGAGGAGCTAGAACAGAGCCCTGATGTAGGCCGATGTGTATTTTCTTTCTTTGCCCATGATGACTTGGAATCATCTATGACATAGCATCTGGTTTATGAAATGGGCAATTGTTTGGCAGGGGATTACTCGTAAGAATTTGTCGGTAATTCTCCGGCCGGTCGCTTGACTTACCAGGTTTCGATAAGGCTATAAGCTTGGATTTCTTGAATTCGTTTAGTTCGCCAGTACGGAGGATATTGGACAACATGTTGCACAGCCACGATCTTGCCTTTGATCCCATGTTAATCCGAAATTCATTATGAATCGCTTCAAATCCGGGGGCTTTGGGAGGTTTTAGAATATTCCTGGCATTTTCAATCTCGTTGATTCTGAACGCTTGAGGATAGGTGTCTATATCTTGTACTGCTTGCTTCAGATTACAGAGTTCGCTTTTGGCTTTAGTGGTATGTTCTTAGTTCGATGGGGCCACAGTTCTGGTGGCTATTTGGTCGGGAGTAACCGTGTCCGCTTATTTGTAACTGGTGTTGTTTCCCCAAATTTCCTTAGGAGGTCCCACGCTTTCCTACTCGAGCGTTTGAAGTCGATATTCTCCACGGTTTGTACCAATTTTTGCTGTGTTGCTTCATCTAGATGTGATAAGTGTTTATCGGCAATATAGAAATCTTCATGCTCTTCTGCGTTCTCATCCCATTCCGGTATGTACTCCTTTCGGATTCCTGTTGGGATGGCCTTCTTTGCTGCTTCTGTAAACTTCATCCAGGTATTTTTTTGGGAAAATCAATTTTATGGACTTTTCTAGGTACATATTCCAGTTCGCTTTATTGAAATTCCACCGAGGTTTAGGCACATACGTAATAACTGGGATTTCAGGCCCTAGTAATGAGTGAGACAATGTGCTTAGAACTCTCCTGGTACATGATATTAGGCGGTCCTGTTCATGTCGGTTCACGAAGCATAAATCGAGGTTATACTCGTATTCTCTTCACCAAGCTGCTGACTTGAAAGTACCTTTATCTTTTGCATCAAATACTAGTTGTAGGGAATTAACTTGAGCCCAGTCATTTAGAGCAATACCGTGATCATTGTTGTTGGTGTATTTCCATGTTTGGTGGTTGCTATTGAAATCTCCTATGTAAACGGCAAGGTGTTTAGCTGTAGGTAGTGCTGGCGCAAGCCAAGGCCGGCCAGGAGCTGTATAGATGTTCATAATTGTCGTGTCTGCTAGTTTAATAGCAACTGTGGTAACACAGAAAATTACAGGCCTATATAAGCCCACTAATCACATTTATATAAATTGTTAACTAAAATAATAACTAACCGTCTCAATAATAAACTAGAGTTTTATCAACCTCCATTACAGGCGGGCTTTCGAAAGGGTTACGCCATAACAGACCATCTAGAGTCAATCCGAAATCTAATCGAGGAAGCAACAGAACACGACATTCCGCTCCACCTGGCGTTTATCGACTGTGAAAAGGCGTTCGATTCGATCGAGACTTGGATGGTATTGAAAGCGCTAGAAAACGCCAGAGCGGATTAAAGATATTCTAACTTAATCTGAAATAGACATATACGTGCACGCTACAATCAAAATTAGAATAAACAAAGATACAATAACTAACGCAATTGGTACACTACGAGGTGCCAAACAAAGAGACACAATATCTTCCAAACCATTCATCGCAGCACACGAAGATATCTGCAAACAACTACCCTGGAACAAAATGGAGATACCCATTGATGGTAAATACCTAAATCATATTCGCTTTGCAGATGACATAGCACTTATCAATGACAGCCAACACAATCTGCAAAGCATGTTATCGGAATTAAATGAATAATCCCTAGAAGCAGGTTTAAAAATGAATCTGCAAAGACGAAAATTAAGTCGCAAGAACCAGCTCATATGGTTGATAATAACGCAATAGAAATTGCAACAAAATACATATATCAGGGACATACCATTAGGCTGAGAAAGATGAATCAAAGAGTTGAAATAACTAGAAGACTCCGCCAAGGATGAGCAGCGTTCGGCAAACTATCCTACATCCTGAAGAGCGACATACTTCACAACTTAAACAGCGAAGTATATGATGCCTTTTACCGGTAATGACATATGGCATGGAAAAAAATGGCACTTACAGAAAAAAACTACTAAAAGAATAACTCAGCGCGCCATGGAGATAGAACCAGGAACGATGAAATTCGTCGTAGAACAAAAGTTATGGTCATCATAAGAAGAACAACAGAACAAAAATTGAACTAGGTGGGTTATACAACTAGACAAGCAGATGAACGCTGGATAAAGAAAACTACAACTTAGAGACCACGAAGTGCCGGCCATAGAATCGATGCATTGATGATGTAAAAGAAACGATCCCAGGAAACTGGATACAAATAGCACAAAAACCGTGACGTATGAAAAAATAAGAGAGACCTATGTTCAGAAGTGGACAGGGAAGGGCTAATAAAGAAGAGGAAGAAAAAGAAGAAAAAGAAGAAGGAGACAAAGAAGAAGAAGAAGAAGGAGAAGAAGAAGAAATAGAAGAAGAAGAAGAAGAGCTAACACCTTTGATTTTTCTAGTACAAACCCATTACTGTGCTTGGTATCTACTCGAACAGACACATCCTGCCTTTAAGAAAGGTTTACTATTTCGAATACGATTTCGTTCAACGTACATGTCATAAAAATATAATATTTCCGTCGAGTTCTAACTTCTTTCAATATACGCACTTGGTCAGTAGGATTCTAACTTCTTTAAATTAAAATATTAACACGTTTTAACTTCTCGGAGTAGACACATCATATAAATAAAACATTTACTTCTTCAAATAAAAAACTTTACAACCATCCCCAATTCTTGTAATATATGTAACGCGCAGTTGAAATATTAATTCTTTCGAATAAAATCTTTCTATATCTTAGTACTTCTACTACGAAATTACTATTTTTTCTCAATGACATTGACAAAAATTCAAATTCCTCTAATATATATTGCATATTATGAAAAGCTTAACTAATTTGAATGTAGATCAAATATAAATGTCATTTTGGTTTATGTCGCCTTTTCATGTAAGTTCAATATTTTAATGCCAAGCGGCTTACTAAGTGTTACAGTAGTAGCATACAATTTAAATAAATCTATCGAACTCCGACTGTCGTAGAAAAGTACTATTTTTTGATAACCTTAACCTGCTAATCTAGATGATATGATGCCGGTGGTTAGTAAAGCATATTTTTATTCACTTCGATCGTATTGTGCGTAAGTGAAGATCATATCCAAATCTTATACGGTAAGTAATTATATGAGATGCGAATTTTACACTTTTAATGTTTAGATATTTTTCTTTAATAGAAGCTTCACATTTATGTAAGTTTGCTTTAAATCACTATGAAGCTCTTACTTCTAGTTGTTTTGGTATCTGTAGCAGTTAAGGCAGAAGATTCCCAGGTTCTAAAAAGCCATGCTGCTGGACAAATTCTATTTACAGCTAATGTATACAAGGCAAGTTAAAATATTTTACCTTGAACTTTCTACAAACTTAACCAATTTATTTAATAAAAAATAAATTTAATTATTATACAAATCTAAAAGAGCAATGGCAGTTGTTGGTTCTTACTCAATTCTAACAGAAAAATTGGAAGAAAGCGATTACTTATCTAACGACAGTTGACCTTGTTTTGCAATTTTTGTAGAGTTGCCCTACGGACGTTGTTTTCTACATGATTATCAGTGGTCCTACTAAACACTTTTAATGAGATTACGTGTGTCACGTAAATAAACAGGCAGTTCAAAGTAAATCATCAATGTTTTCCCTTTTCAATTCTGACCTTGAACTTGCAAAATAAGAGATAATTCAACTAAACTCGTGTATGCGTTTATATGTTCCAAGAAACGACATTAGTTAATTGTTAAATTGTGTAGAATATGAAATCCAAGCGTAACATAAATATATATTTAAAAATGTTTAATTGTAGGTTACATTAATATGCTGATCTAATTGCTATTGCACTAGCTTGTTAAAGATAATAATTATCAACGCTATCAAAATTCCCTATATTATTACGTATAATGATTTTGTTCCTACATAATTTATTTGGTTTCAAGGAATTGGTCAACTTAAATCCTGGTAACTTTTTGGTAAGTCCTATATCCATAGAAGTCGTCCTTGCTGCAGCCCATGACGGTGCCAAAGGCAAGACAGCAAAACAACTGTCCGCATCTTTACAATTCCCAGAAGATAAAGAAGAGATACGACAAATTTTCTTGGAAGTAATTCCACATTTGCACAAGAAGGACAGATTCTGTAAGCTAACCAGCGCTAATAAAATTTACCTTAAAAATGGCTTTGAAATCAACGAACAGTTTAAGAACACCACAGTCAACGTTTTTGGGTCCGAAATCCAGAACATAGACTTTGAAAAAAACGAACAAGCTGCTTCTGACATGAACAAGTGGGTTGAAGAAAGAACTGAAGGCAATATTAAGAATTTGATCAACAAGAACATTTTGGACGAGTATACCCGTGCAGTTCTCATCAATGCCCTTTATTTTGAAGCTCAATGGGCAAGTAAATTTCCTGAAAACTCTAAACTCTACTAAAAAAGAGGTTTTCCATGTTAATAACAAGAACAAAGTAGATATGGACATGATGAAACAAACAAATATATTCAAATATTATGAATGCTCTGAACTGAACGCCAAATTCCTGGAGATACCTTACCGGCGTAGAGAAATCACCATGACCTTTATTTTGCCCAACGACATCGAAGGTTTGTCTTCTTTAGAAGCTCGCATAGCTGATGTGTTTACCGCACCAGAATATAAATTGGAAAATGTGAATGTTGTTATACCCAAATTCAAGATTGAAACCAGTATTGAATTTAAACCAATTCTACGATCTGTAAGTATCAATATATAATTTAACAAACTTGGCCAAATCCAGCGCTTTTTTTTTAGTTGGGAATAGTTGATGCCTTTGAAGATTTAGCAGATTTTACTGGAATAGGAGTTTTTCCCGAAATTTTAAAGATTAGCGAAGTGACCCAGAAATCGTTCATTGAAATTGATGAAAAAGGAACAATTGCTGCTGCTGGAAGTTTTGGTAAGTCTACAATGCATTATTTATTTTTGGTATTTGTTTTAAGCTTCTCCAAATTCATTTCTAAGGTTTAGCATAAAATGTTTTATTTTTTTCAGTGTCCATCGATCAGGGACGTAGCGTAGGACACCACAAATTACCACTAAAGGAGTTCATTGCAGATCGTCCATTTATTTATTACATAAAATCTCCAGCTGGAATCTTATTCTCTGGGCGCTACATCCAACAATAAATTAACACCACACATTTGTACGATTTTCGATCTTGAAAATAAATAGCTAAATATCATCCCAAAATTCTAGTTTATTGTTAAGTTGTTGTTAGGTTAAATAATTGTATACTCTCTCTTTCATTTAAATGAGCAATTTATTAGTAAAGCGTTAGCTCCTCATAACTGTAAATATTATAGGATTATGCATGTGGTGACAAATGGAGACCCAGACCCAGTACCGACCACCCAGGGAATTAGAAAAATTTCCAACCCTGAAGTGATTCGAACCGGAAAGCGTTTGGACTATAGTACAGTTACTCATCAACATGGAAAGCCACAGGTTCGGGCCCTGTTGTGCATAGCACAAACTAGCTTAGCCTGGCCTCACACCAAAGCGATGCGCCTACAAGGCCTGTAAAAGCCCTATACAAATAATTATAGGATTATGTCAGGTACTATGCTATCTGCAGGATTATAAGCTACCTATATCGTTGTTAGACATTTTAACTTGTGTGATTCCTAACGTAATTTTACTATTATATCCATTCCACATCAGAAAAGCAGTCCCTGTTGTTACACAGTGATGTTCAGCAGTAATAAAAATGATGGATAGCTTTTCAACATTAAATCAAAACTAGCTCACAAACAGCTATATAAATTCATTGGTTATTTCACAGAAGAGGAGGGAAACGGGATAATATAGTTTATAAGTAAAACATGTCAACTTTTTGATAAGGATTGACGGTGCAAGAAAAAGTATATTTATCGATACTTCGAATCCCAGCGACAAAAGATTCAGAGGAAGCTTTAGCCATTAAGATCTCATGTTGGCTGGCTAGATTGGGAATTTGTGTATGATGGGTTGCAGCGCAAGATTGTTATGGCAATGTTGTTGAATTGAACCCAAACCACATTCGTGTTGTAAAGAATCAAATGACAAAACAGAAACAGGTGCCTAACAGTTGGAAAAAAAGATTGCTGTTGAGAAAATATGCTGCCATTGATTAATGTCTGTTAACATTTTTCTGTGCTTTAATGGGAGGCTAAATACTACTTTTTAGCCCATATTCAAATTTTTTCACCTTCAAAATGGCGGCTAGGCGCCATCTTGAACTATTTTTTTAAATGGCAAAGGGGGTCGAGTGACACCTAATGTGCAAGGTATTTTTATTCTGCGTCTGATCATTGAGTTTCATAAAAAATATTCATCCAAAAATGACAGATGATTGAAAATATCAAGTTTATGGAAAAAACTAAGAATTAAAGCAAAAAGGTATGCGTTCGAAATGTTTACCATTAAAGAATGAAGAAGAAGAAGATTCTAAAACACAACAAAACTTATTTTATACAACAAAAACTGAATAGTAATACTATTTTAATATATGTTCAAAGTGTACTCCTTGAACTTCTTGGCAATAGAAAAACCTTTAATTTAATATCTCTTCCCGCACTTTCTGGAAAGTTTCAACTCCGATATTTGCACAAGCCTCTGTTATTTTACGTCGTAAATCCAAAAGGGAATTGGGTTCTATTTGAAAAAATTTCGATTTAAGATACCCCTACAAAAAAAGTCCAACGGAGTCAGGTCAGGGGATCGCGGAGGCCATTCTGTTGGACCACAACGACCAATCCATCGTCGAGGATACGTTGCATCGAAATAATTGCGAATTTGTCTGCTAAAATGCGGAGGAGCGCCATCTTGCTGGAATATGATATCCATGTCAAATTCGTTTGTATAATTTTCAGCAATCTCAACTATTTACGGATGGATGAGGCTTTCCAGCATGTTCAACTACAATTCCCCAGTAAGGCTTCCGTTGATAAATAAATAATGCGACCTACGATAAGGTCGCCAAGTATTCCTATCCACACATTCAATTTTTGCTGAAATTGGGTGTGACCTTCCCGGAAAACATAGGGATTTTCCTCGCACCGATATCTTACGTGTGGTCTTTTAATAAATCCATTTAAAAAAATGTGCATTCGTCACTAACACAGATATTGCGAAGATAGGATGGGATTCTTGCAATGGTTTGGGTCATGACTTCACAAAATTCAATGCGCCTATCCGGATCATCTTCAATCAACTGGTGTAAAATCTTCATTTTGTATGCCGAAATTAAGCCGTTTTAAAAACTTTTTGACAATGGTCGCCGATACATCACATATCACAGCTACATGTGAAGTTGATTGTTGATAATGTTGTCCAGGGTTTTTCCTGTTTTGCACACTTCCAGTGTTAATAAATTTTTGCACACATTCTCTTAAATACGTACTCGAAATAGGACGGTCGGGAAAAAGTTCATTAAATATTCTTTCGACTTCGTGAAAGTTTCGAATGGCTTCAGCAAAACTGCTTCAGTTTTTTCCTGAGTCCCGTTCTCCCCCCTGTGAACTCAACTCCAAAACTCAAAAAATCACTTGAGAGGGCGTCGCTTTTAGTCAAATAAAAACTTGAAAAACTCTGTTAAGTCGTATTTTGCAGAGTTATCAAAAGAATTTCTTTCGCAGGCATAGCATTATTAGAAAAACGTTGGAATAAGTGTGTAAGAGTTAATAGTTCTTATGTTGAAAAATAAAATTTTGTTTGTTCTCTAACTTGTTTCCTTCATACTTAGGTAGGTAACATAAAATACTCCGCTCGTAGATTAGGTTACCTTGAAATTGACTTGTTTATAGGTACAAGCTACGATTAACTTAAATTTAAGTTATGTTTCTTTAGTAATGGACATGGACAAGCTTAGGTTTAGTCAGGGTCATAAGGGGGTACTACTTTATGGTATACCAGGTGACCACGAAATGATATAACAACATGTAACTTTTTTGTTTCAAAATCCTCTAGCGCAACATTTAAGCATATTTAAACCTTAGTTTTTACTTTCAGTTTGGCCGGAAGTGAAATCAACTTGTTATTGTTAAATACAACTTCCTCCGTTTCGTATGAAAATAGTATTCATTCTAAAATTTGCGATATATTGATATGTGCACAATGACATTTCACTTTAAAATCGTCGAAATATTCAACTGTTTAGTAAATAATTTAAATGCCCATTAATGATATTCTTATTAATTATCTTTTAAATTGGCTTTGAAAACAAAAAAACAATTAACTTCAAGTGTTATTTTTTATGTATTTGTTTAACAAATTCTATTATTTTATATATATTAAATATACTCTGACCATTACTTACCGTTGTCAAAAATAGAGATAAAGCAATGTAAGCATAGGGGAAGAACCTGCATAAGAACAATTAGAAAGAATTTCAAGGAAAAAATCAAAACTGATAAATTTAATAAAAGAGACGGCAAGAGAATACAACACAAGAGTAGAGGAAGAGATGGACACAATTAAAGCAACCTCAGATAAAGCGTTATCTGAAAAATTTTGGAGTTTTATTAAAGAAACCCTAACAAAGACAGCAAAAAAAGTATGTGGAACAAAGAGAATCAGCGAGCATAAGAAACAAACGAGGTGGTGGATCGAAGAAATAAAAAGAAAATAAAAATCAAAAAACAGAAATGGAAAGTGTACTTGGGAAATAGAACACACGAAAAATACGTCAGCTAGAAATAACTGCGATGCAAAGTCATGGAGCTGGCGAAACAAAAATCATGGGAAGAATTTGAGGAAAAGATGGAGAGAGACTGCTATGGAAAGCTAAAAATATTCTGTAAGGTCCTCATCTCCCCCCGGAAAGGAAAGACATTCACATAAAAATTAAAGACATAAAAACAATAGAAGACAAAGAAGAGATTGCAAGGGGATAGAAGGAACAGTTCCAAGAAATATTAATGGCGAACAAACAAACGAAATAATAGAGGACGAAGACGAAGTAACTAGGACAGAAGTTGCAGAGGCCGCGAAAATGTTGTAAAGAGGTAAAGCTGCAGGGCACGACGGAATAACGACAGAGATAGTTAAGAGTCAGGATACTATAAGAGCTTTGAAAATGTTAACCAAATTATTCAGTAGAGTATGGCGGGAACAAATGATCCTAAAAGAATGCGAGCTGGGAATACTATTACCATTGTATAAAAGAAGGAGGAAAGATTGCTAGAATTATAGAGGATCTGCTATGCTATCCACAATAGTAAAATCCCAAAAAGTTACATGCTGTTACCTCATCTCGTGGTCACCCAGTATACGACTGCCGCACAATGTATTAAAGTTATTTTAGTTCAAGTTAAACAAAGTAGAAAATTAAAGCCAAATTAAATCTGAATAATCAGGCTAGTTTACGTATGCTTAAATCAAAATTTCATACGGTTAGATTAAAATTGCTTGAGCTTCGATTAAGTATTGAATTAGATTAACTTAAGTTACAGCAGTTTACTTAAAGCTAAATTTAAATTCAGATAAATTTTAGATTGTATTTCATACTCCAATAAATTTTATTTAATGTTTCAATTTAGACATACAACCAACCTATATCATTTGAAGCACGATGTATTATAACATTGCTTTAATAATTTTTCCGTTAGGAACTACTGAATTCAAACTTTGGCAACTTCCTAGTCTGTTCTCCATCAGCAGATGTCATCCTTGCTTTCATCAGCTATGTTGTTGTCGGCAAACCGCTCAGCTCTCAAGCGGTTTACGCCTTCCTGAAAAGAAAAAGTCAGAAGCATTTTCCGAGAACTGACCCCACACCTACAAGGTCACGACAAATACTACCGTAGAACCCCCATAAGATTTACCTGCAAAATATTTTCGAAATTGTGGACGAATTCAAGATCGCTATGTCTTCAACGTTGGTGTACATAATATTGATTTTGAAAAGAATGTGGAAGCCACGTCATAAATAAACAAAGGGGTTGAACGACAAAATCAAGAACGTGATCAGCACAGAGGACTTAGATTTACATACCCGTGCAGTTCTCGTCAGCGCTATGTAATATTTCCATGGCAAATGGGTAACCCAATTCAAGAAAGAAAATACTAAGAAAAGATCTTCCCACGTCAACGCTCTAAAAGAAGAACCATCTCTAGTAGTTCTCGTTCAAGGTAGGATGTCCTTCATAGGGCCGTCCTTAGTAGATCTTGACTGATGAACCTAACATGTAACGGGTACCAGACAATAAAATTTTAACACCGGGCAGTTGGACCCCAATGTAGTTGTGGTTACCAAACCACCTCCGCCGGTCGCTGTACGTGACTCACAAGGAACAGAGTGAGAGACAGGCTCTCTACAGGCCACTCTGCAAAGTACAATGCAGAGATCACTGGCTGGTCAACCAGGTCGAGGTCAAGTCGAGTGATCATGCCCAATCACCAACCCGCCAAGCATTAAGGAGCTTAAAACGGAACCCTACGCGGGTGCACAACCCCCAGGCTAACTTTGGGAGCTTGCAGGCCCTCAAGCAGAATAAGATAGGCCTCAATCATAATAGCAAAGTAATTACCATTACTAACAGTACTAGCTAGAAAGTACTACATAAACAGAAGCATTATCTACAGCTTCAACCAACAACTACTAATCTCACTAACTCCACTACCTTACAGGTAGCCAGTACCTAGCGATGCATCACTCCAGTGCACTTATCAACTAAGCAACACACATATACTGTTTATACACTTATACCGAACGCGCGAACTCTCAACCCGTCTGGTAGGCCACTCCTTTGGCCGCTTCGGATCTACTACCCTACTTTTCCCAAATCTTACTTTGCGACGAGTCTCGGGTCTTGGAAAGGCATAACCATAAACATAGTTTATTAGACAGTTTCACTGACGACTATACAAGCATAAATAGATGTGAAAGAATTTGTCCAAAAATATTATTCCTCCGTTTGATGGAATTAACCGATAATTTCAATTACTATGAAAATCTGAAAAAGAAAGTTAAATCCTTAGAGTTGCTCTACGAAGGTGGTACCTTAACAATGACCTTGGTTTTGCGGAACTATATGGAAGGCTTGTCTGTTCTGGAAATTGCAGATGTTCTAGCAGTACCACAATACCAAATAGAGAAGTGCGCGTTGTAGTTCCTAAATTCAAAGTTGAGTCTATAAATGAATGTACACCCATTCTCCAAATTGTAAATAACAAATAATTAATTATATTACACTTTAACATTTTCTAAAAGCCGGTTGTTTTGATCACCAGCCGATAGCCATATGTTGGTTAACTTCGGTAGTGCGACCATATCAGGTTTCCTAATTGATTATTTTCTAACGAAACAGATCAATATCTCAAACTGACGCGTTAGGTGCCACAGGCAGTTTATAATAAATTGAAAGTTAGGCAAAACTTTTACTGTGTAACCTTGACATAACCTGACTTAATTTATTATTGAGCAAGAATAGTAGTTTACCGTATATTTTAAAAATTATATACTTCTATGTACTCTGGTTATGGTTATTACAGCGGTCATGCTTATTTTATTTGCTATCATATTAAAAACATGAAATTTATACTTTCCTTAGACGTTTTATTGTAAAATTACACTTATTTGAAAACTTATTTACATGAAAATGTTTCACACGGAGTAACAGCAAAGATCTTCTAGTTTTTAATCGTTAAACGTTTGATTTACCTACTCTCAAAATTATGAAACCACTTTTGAATAAAATAGAGTAAACTCCACATCCTTACCGGTTTAAGAAAAATATTTCGATACTAGAGAAAGTGTTTTTTATATGATTTAGCCTATGCGGTGGAAGCCCAAGTTGCACTAATTATAGTTAGTCCACAACGCATTTTACTACGTTCTCTATTCTCTGTAGCTAACAATAGTTTTGACTTTATGTTTATGCATAGTGTTTATCAGCGTCCTTCCACTTTATTATTAATATATGCCGTTCTTCTCGAAAGCACTGTTTTTTTTCTTTTAATGTTACATGAACTTCCTTTGCTATGTTCTCGTAAGGGTCCAACAACCCATGCCTTATTTGCAGTAGCCTTATCTAGGACACAGAAAATCTTATGTAAACGGTGGTTAATTTCTATATTATCAAGCTTCCGTTAAGCATTTTAAGAATTGTTTGAACTTTGTTGTAAGCCACGATATACAAATATCGTATGTTAATGAAGGCTATCGTACCGTACCGCGAAGCTGGTATGGTAATGCTTCTTCATTTCATCGTTCGACTACTTTTTAACTGTGCTTGTAAAAACTATTAAATTATCAAATACGTTAGTTCATCCGTTTATTTACATAAGTATATGTTGAATTGACGTCAAGAAGCTGCTCAAATAAATTTATTAGCAATGCATAAGAAGGTAATTTCACGTTAATGGTCGCGAGATCTGTAAATAAGATGCCTTTCTAATCAAGTTCGATGCCTTTTGAATCAGCATCAGATTCAACTCCACTGTATTGCTTAGTCTTCCTTTTAAAACTACTGTCTTTATTGCATAAATTGTGTTTCCCTCCTCCTTACTCGTGAGTTATAAGACTAGTTGCATGAAGCTCTCCAATTCTTACTATTGGCGGCCTTTCTCTTTAAATCTTCGTAATTGTTACTTCCCGTATCTTATAATTTGCTTCATATGTTCCATACGGGGTCGTCTTCTCAGCTCTCCACCTTCAAGTTTTCCTTCAGTAATTGTCCCAAATAGCCCGTTTCTTGCTAG
>JABXWE010027241.1:0-33819 GCA_014611495.1 Limonius californicus | reverse complement strand
GGAAGAAATTGAAACTGCCTCCACCAAATATCAGCACCGACTTGCAGGGCACCCAAACAACCTTAGAGAAATACAGGGATGGACCGCACAACAGAAGACTCAAGAAATCCTGGCCGGAAGACCTACCTCAACAACACTAAGTGAAAGTGATACATAAGGAGTAATGTCAATGGGCGTTACCTTTTCAAGTCAAAGACTTTCAACACATTTACTCAATACTAATAGTGTAGTAGATTGTAAATTTGCAATAAATGTCAATTAAAAAAAATATATTAAAAAATCTAGGATATACTAAATATTGGTGTAGAAATATCTTTACTGATTTCTCTTTGAAACATATTGACATGATTGTAATTAAAAAAATCTCACAAAGGGTGCTACTATAACATTTACGTTTTTCGAAAAGCAGTGAAATAGTGAAAAGCAAACGAGAAAGAGTGGTAACTGGTAAGTTTAAATTAAACAGAAAAAGATTCCGAGAAAGACAAAATAAGATATCAGAAAATCTCAAAAGAGATTTCAAAACATTATTTAAGAATAAAGTATTACTTTTGTTTATAATCGCTATTTACTGGGTTTTCATTTTTTTGGTCAACTGTATATATTTACAAATTGTCCTATTGAGCAGTAACGAAATTTGTTAATTTAGGTTATGTCAGGAACCTCGGTGGGGCAGTGTAAATACGCGTTGTCAGTCGAAGTCACAGTGAAGTGCGGTCCGATCGGCCGCGTGATCGAACATCGGTGTATTGCACTTAGTTAAGTTTAGGGTGCATGTCGCATGAATGGATAGTATGTAAGGACGCCCGCAGCTTCCTGAAGTAATGCGAAAGCGGTTCCGGGGGGACGGTAGTATGAGTGAATGGAAAGAAAGGTTACATGTTAGGTACCTGAATAGTGGAAGGTTCCCTCCTTAAAGAATTACTTAACTTATATATATATATGTGACTGTGTACATTGGACATATGAATCTGGCGAAAATCTGCCTGGTAGATCCAGCGGATTGTATCTACGTACTGAGTCTGTGAGTTGTGTTGCTGTTGTCTAATAGATTCACAGCGAGAGTGTTGGTGTGTGTTTCTATCCGTAGAAGATACTTTGCACTCGTGTACCTCACTTCTTCTTTTGCTAATCATTTTACTGCATGATCATGGTGAATTACTTCATTTATCCTATACTACCTACGGAGTATCCGCTATTGTCCTTAGAGTTTTAAGTTGGTACCCTTGCAGGATTTTTAGGTTAGGAATCCTCTAACTACAACTACCTAATACTCCGTTCTTTGGAGGGAATTTGCTAATTAAACATAATTAACATTCGTTGCAGGCATTCCGTTATCTATACGTAATATAAAGTACTTTAGGTGATGCATAGCTTTATATATTATGTAATTCATATTCTCTGTTGAGATTCTCCTAACTGTAGGTAAAGAACCGTTCTCGGATGGGAATCCGCTAACAATAAGCGGTACACAGTTCTCCGGAGGAATTCCCTAGCTGAATGTAATTCATATTCTTAGGTAGAATTTCCTTAACTGTTCCGTGATGGGAACTCTAATTATAAGTAATAAATACACAGTTTTCCGGTGAATTTCTTAACTATATGTAATTTACGTTCTCTTAAATCCCTTAGCTGGATGTAATACATATTCTTAAGTAGAATTCCTCTAACTATACATAATATGCTGTCCTGTGATGGAAATTCTTTAATTATAAGTAATAAATATATAGTTTTCCGGTGAATTCCTTTACGATATGTAACTTACATTCTCTTAAGAGAATTCTCTTAGCACATGTAATATACCGTACTCCGTACCGTAATCTTCTAACGATAAGTGGTAGGTACACAGTTCTCTGAAAGAATTCCCCTAACTATATGTAATTTGCTGTTATCAGATGGACATTCCCTAATTATAAGTAGTAAATACACAGTTGCCCGGTGAATTTTTTAACTAGGGTATATGTCACATACCGTTCTCTGAAGGGAATCGCTTAACTGTATGAAATACGCTGTTTTTTATGGATGTCCCCTATCTGTAAGCAATGTATAGTTGCTCTGGAGATTCTTCTCGTAGTGCATCAGATGAAGAATATTATTAAACACATTATTCAGTAAGGGTTATCCATTGACAACGACGAAGTGGAAACCAAATATGTAAGAACATACACAAACGATAAGTTATGCGCATCAAGATATTGAAGATTGCTGTGGTGCCACTTACCCATAAAAAAATACTAAAATACTACTAACTGGACAACTCAAGTAAATGTACTTCTACAAAGACTTCTCATTATTCAATATTTAATGTTTTATTAATTTGTTGTGTGGATTGGCGATCATCTTCATTATTATTCATTATTTTGATTAGATTGGGTATTTTATGAAGTATTCCTTATATAATTTTTAAAGTATTTTGGCAAATAAACCAAAAAAAGTATTTAGCGATTTGTCATGTAATAGTCGACTTTACACCATGTTTCTCTAAAATAGCCTTTTTTGTCAAAAAATCAGAGGTGGAAAAAGTTTCACATAAAACAGAAAAAATATAAACAACAAATTACTGAAAAATTGATTAATAGGTTGCTTGTTGGTATCTCAACATTTTGAAAGAAACTAATTACGAAACAGAGACCTTCGCGCCATCTGTTAAAAGTCATAAGAACTACAACCTGTACGTGTAGTATACACCAACACAATCGAAGAAAATTTTCAGGCTTTGTAGAGCTTGAAAGGCTTGATGCCAAAAATATTGCCACAGCCATTAAAGATTTTCTGACAAATTTCAATCTAGACCCTTATAAGTGTGTGGGATTAGGCTTCGACGGATGTTTCACCATCTCTGGGAAAGAAACGGGTGTGCAGACGGTCGTGAGGCAAAAGTACAATAAAACCTTGTATTTCCATTGCTCCTCGCACAAGCTAAATCTTGTCGTGAACGACTTAAACGTTCTGCCAGAAATTCGAAACTGCGTTGGAACTATCAAGGAGATAATCATATTTTTTCGTGAGTGTGCCCCTCGGCGTAAAGGTGGTGTTACAACTAACAGAACCAGAATGGGGAAAAGACAGAATCATTTGTTTTGATAACTATTTTACATCGTTCAATTTATTGGAGAAACTGAAAGCAGAGAAAACTCTTGCCTGTGGAATAATAAGATCCAACAAGAAAGGTTTTCCAACTAATTTCATTTCCGATAAATCTCTCAAACGCGGAGAATATGATTACCGCTTTTCCAATATGAACATTGGTTTATGGAAATGGAAAGACAACAGAATTGTGCATATAGCGATCAATTATCATGGCAATGAAGAGGTAACAGTTCACCGCACACAAAAGGATGGAACAAAAACCAACATTCCAGCTCCAACTGTTATAAAAGACTACAACACATACATAGGAGGAGTGGACCATGCAGACCGTCTCAGAGTTGTGTATGGCCTGGACAGAAAGTCCAAGAAGTGGTGGCACCGATTGTTCTGGGGTTTAATTGATATGACCTTTGTTAGCGAATATGTGATTTACTGCGATCTAAATCACAAAATTCCACTGATAGATTTTCGCAGAGGAATTGCTAGAGGCCTTATAGCTCAGAAACAATGTAAGACTTCAAAAAGACGTTCCAACGAACCTATTCGAACTGCACCAGTAAAACGAAGAGGAGCATCTTATTCAATACCAACAGATGTTAGATTAGCTAATAGAGGTTCACACTGGATCCAATTTTTAGAGAAAAGGGGAAGTTGTGAAGTGTGTAGCAAAAAACAAATACAATCCAAGCCATATTCTATGTGCACCTTGTGTAATATTCACCTGTGTTGCAATGAAAAAAAGAACTGCTTTGCGGAATTTCATGCTGTGGATGTAAATTGAATTTCTTTTAGTATATAGCATATACTTCATATTTGTTTCTTGTACTATAATTATAAATAAAGTTTGTTTACTCTTGCATCTTTTTTTTTCCACATTCATACTACCGTCCCCCCCCCCCGGAACCGCTTTCGCATTACTTCAGGGGGGTGCGGGCGTCCCTTGCATACTAAACATTCATGCAACATGCACCCTAAACTTAACTAAGCAAATGCGGTCGTCCCAGTCGGGATTCGATCGCCCCAACGGAGCAACTGCATTTACTGTGACCTCGAGTTACTCTTGCATCTAAATGAATGTACGTCCTAACTGTTGCATTGGTTTCAGAACCTGACGGTACCTCAAAGTACCACTTTCGGAAAATAATACACTGAAAAATTAAAAAAAAATTGTGACACTTATTTAAGTCCAAATGAAGCTAAAACCACAAGAAGAAATAATTTTTTTCGTCTATTTCAACAGTCAGGCAACAAAGGGTTAAATAGCCGTTAAACTACGCAGGACCAAAACCGATGTTTAAATACAGTCACTACTGAGCACAAGAACGTAAATATGCAACAACCGCTTTTCACGTACTTCTGCGACATCGACGTTCTGCGTACGAGCCTGAATCCGCCTTTATTGCGATCATTCTTAAATTGTATAAGACTAGATGGTCAGAGAAGTACAAGAGCATCCGTGTTTTTAAGGATCACTTCGTCGATATTGTTGAAGCATTAGAGACATTAGCTGAAGAGGGTAATGGAGCAACAAGAAAAAATGATATCAAATGCATGCAGCGGCGTGCTGAGCTTCATTTGTTGTGTCAATAGCATTAATTGCGAAGTATTCCTCTATACTGGAACCCGTTGCAAATACACTTCAATTCAAGGCACGTGGCATAGTTAAAGCTAACCACCACATTCAAACTATTCTCGTCATGATAAGAAAGCATCGGGAAGATGCGAAGAACGTCACAGCTGACGTTTGACAAAAGCAACCCTCCACCCGGAAATCCAACCGAATTTAGAAGGAGGTCTCTAATAATTCCTTAGTTGGATTCCATCATATCATCTTTAGAAGTCAGATTTTCTGCAGACAAATCGCCTGCATCATCATTAACACATTTCCACCCGAGTAACATGATAGATGTATGTTTCATTGGAGAAATGGTATGAAAGTACTTCATCTTGTGCAACATTTTACAGTTTGGAAGGCATCGAGAAAGGGAATTGTGATTCAAAATTTGGAATGTGGAAGCGCCAGGTATCATCGAGGTTTTACAATAGAGCGAATTGTTTTTTGCAACCATTAGAAAGGCGCTACTGATTTTCCTTTCACAGCTCTGTACAACAAGCACTATAGAGCGTTCATTCAGCTCCCGTCGCCGAATTAAAACATGGCGTAGAAGCACTATTGGTGAAAATAGGTTAAATGGGTTAGCCATGCTAAGCATTCATCGTCAATGGGTTTTCGTAAACAAGGAACAATTAGTGGAAGCTGTTTTATTTGAATAAATAGTGTTTATCGCTTGTAATTGTGTATTATTGCATGTCCCCCCCCCCCATGAACCCCCTTCCTCATGAAAGAAGTTGGATTCAGAAAGCTGCCATCCGTTTTGAACTAGACACGCGCTTGCTTTAAGTACGTTCATATTGTACGCGATGGAATATTAAAGATACCATTGGAAACGAGTTAATTTCATCCTATTTTACAAATTAGATTTTTTAAGAAAAAGGTAATTTTTAATTAACCGATGTTGTAAACATGCATGTTTCGTCCCTTGTTATATAAGTTATATGAAAGATTGCAATGGTGAATTGAACGCATGGGACGCGCCGTGTTAATCTCGACGGATGTACCAAAATCCTTTGAAAATTACATCAGGTTTTTTTTATCCAATCGTATTTGACAGGTCGAGATAGCAATTTGAAGTTATAATGGTGTTCAACAGCAGGCAATAATGAAGTTGTTATAAGAAGATCAACATTTAATTTACGGGCGGGGCGTTAAAACACTCTTCCAATTAAAATTCTTCCAGTGTACTATCTTGAAAGCCGTAATCTGAAATCTCAACAGAATATTTTCTCGTTTTAATGAAGATGTGAGTGGTTTATAGCGCTGCGTTTTGAGATAGAGGCTAGACATGAAAAGCAACTAGCGGCGTGTTCTCATGAATAACACCGAGCAAAGATGTAGATAAACTATTCTAGACACCTCTCTGTACAACAACATCACAAACGTTGCTTCGTAACAACGTTTCAAGGAAATAAATTCTTGCTGCTGTTGTGTCTGTCGAACGTGGATTTGCTTTCAACAGTTTTTTTGAAAAAACTAACAAATAAAATCTTACATTTCTTTTGTCATAAATTATATACTTCGCTAAAGAACTGTTTGGAGTTAGGCACCAGTGAGCTAACTGCATAATGGATTACTCATAGATTATATTTAAATCCATACTATCTTACACTTACAATATACAATTGTTAGGTATATTATAAAGTTTTATTTTTTGTTAAGGATTACTACGTTCTTCTTATATTATTAAATAAACGATAGATCCCGCATTATATTAAGAAATAAATGTTCTTCGATTTTATTTCACACCACCAATTCCAGTCGCACATTATCATTTCAACATTAATAAAATAAACTGCTATACGATCCATTACATTATGGACAAGTAGAACATATGTAATGTAAAAAAGCACATATGCATTTATTATACGACCCGTAACAACTATATCTTCGAACGGCCACCATATTTTAAAAAATCGTTAAAGTTATTAATTTCCTTTTATACAGTAGTAATTGTTGCTACATATTTCTTAAGATATGTATACAATAAAGATATTTTGCAGATGAAAATATTTTTTACTAACAAAACTATAACCTAATTTATAACAAATATCTCAAAAACTATTTGGAAACTAAATGTTCAGACGACAACAGGTTATTTCCTTCTAATAAGGAGTAACATCCCCTTTCCATTTAATAAATGCCTCGATTCATCTTGGCATGGTATTCACAAGTCCTAAGCACTCATCTGCTGCATATGAATCCCAAATCTCTTCCAGTTTTGTGCTAAGATGAAGAATTGTACGTAGTAGATTATCTCTCAACTGCTTTCTAATTACATGCCACAAAGTCTCAATAACATTGAAGTTAGAAGTGCTTGAAGGCCATTCATTACTTTAATATTACGATCTACTAATCATTTTTTAGTTGTTTTAGCTGTATGGCAAAATGCGATATCCTGCAGGAAGATGAAATTATTCTCTGGCTGCAATTGTTGTATACTAAGCAGCAAGTTACGTTCTAGAATATTTTGGTATTTGTCAGCATTAACAGTCCCATCTATGAACTGCAGAGTCCCCAGCTCGTCTCCGATCATCACCTACCAAGGTATGAAAATTTGATTCATCGCCAAAGATAACTTTATCTAGTCCTCTACTGTCCAAGACGCCTAAGCCAAGCGTTTCGTCTTTTACAGTTCTATTAACAACGGCTGATTAAATATTCAAATTTTAGTTTAGGTTACTGAAAATCTACCTCGTGAAAGTCCAGATTTTTAAATCCACTTCCTGCAGTATTTCCGTGAAATATGTAGGGTTACTTGCACAGTCGAGCGAGCGGATATCTCACTCTAGCACTTTTACAAATTTTAACAATAAGTCTACTATTTCGAGTCGTTATCAGTCGGGGTAGACCAGTGCTTTTACCAGAGATATTAATGCTACCAGTTTCTTCATATTTTTGGATGATGTTTCCTACTGTAGACTTTACATATTCAATTTTCCGCAATTTAAAAAATTTATTTACACTCATTATATTTTTAAATTATTAACTCCCGTATTTTTTGGGTTGTTGTTACTTCACGACCCATTATAATTAACGTATTTAAATTTCATGTTGCGCCAGTGTGGTCCAGTGGTTAGAGCGCTGGGCTTCGATGCGGAATGTCGGGAGATCATACCCCGATTAGATGTCTGGCGAGTGGCATATCCAGTCGCTTTAAGTAATTGGGTACCAGCGTTCTAATAAATAATGGGTAATAATGCGGTTGTCTAATATGTGATGCTCACCACAGCATCACGTGCCACTAATTTGACACGGGACAACCGGGTGTGAGAGCAAGGATCGAGAGCTCTGATCTTCCGCCTTGCAGGTCAAACCCCTTCATGGGGTGTAGAGACTCACCATTCTTATTATTATTGTTATAATTTTCGTGATAAATTGCTGGTGACAAAACAAATATTGTATTTCGTTGAAAAATGTTTAATATTCGCGACACTCTTTTAAAAAACTGATTTTATTAGCTCTTTATGAAAAAACAGAGTCTGTCCGAACATATAGTTGTTAGAGCTCGTACACTATGGAGTGTTGAGGAGAGGGTGAGGAGGCGCCTGACAATTGAACTGCTCTAGGGCGCTCGATATGGAGATACGCTACTGTGACCAACAAAACATTCAATAATGGTTGGATCTGGAAACTTAGGCCTGTATGACACGGTAAAGATTGCTGTACAAAATGTTGTGCAGAATTTTGTACTAAATGTTTTTGCAAAATTCTGTGTCGTATCATACAGCAAAATTTTGTTCAAAAAGTTTGTACAAAATTCTGTAGATTCATGTTCTAAAACCTATATAATTTTGTTCAAAGTCAACGTCGCATCGATGCGCAAACGAGCTATGTTTAGTGTTTATCAACGATCACAGAGGGCAGAGAAGTATATCTTTACCACGTGTTTACACTGCCGCGTTGACACTCAGCGTTCTGTATTGCAGCAGCTTGTTTGCTTTGTCAGGCTTTCATGTAAAATAAATAAATAAAGCGCTACCAACGTATGCATCAACCTAATATTATGAAATCTTGATAGAATTCTATTTTATCGACAGTCACACGATTATTTTGATAGTTCTCTCACAGGTGTTAACGTAATCTGCACCTATTTGTGCATGCTCATAGACAGAATTATATACAAAATTTTGAAGAAAATTCTGTTCCGGGTAATATGTGTTTTACAGAATTTTGTACAAAATGTTGTGAATAACCTGTATCGTGTCATACATACAGGTCTTACAGGAATACAGTTTGTAAAGTTACTACAATTATTTAATAGTTCTTAAAGTAAAGCTGGGAATACGATCTTCGTATACGTTTCTTACTTTTCTGCAACTTGTAAAAGTGGATGTATGAATTACTTGACATGTATAGCGTGTCCCAAAACGTACCTGCAATATTTTAAGGATGAATTCCATAACTTATTTAGAGTCGAAAAGTCCATATAAACATATATCCTAAACGTAACCGATAATGAGTTATCGTTTATTTCATAATTTAGGTGGCATTTTAGTTCAGCGTATTTTATGAAATTCTGATCTAGTTGCCATGATCGCGTCTTTTGTTGGGTATAATTTAAACATCGTTTTTAACAAATTATTGTTCGTAACTTGTCAGTTTATTACTGTGATACTGAAGTTATTGGTTACTTCTTTGTGTCTTTATTCCCATTGAAATTCACAATGCCAATGTTATTTTCAAATGAAGAATATGCAAATATTCATTATGTTTACGGTCTGTATGATGGAAATACTTTAGCAGCGCAACAAGATATCGTAGAACATATCCCAATAGAAGACTGCCTACGTGCGCAGTTTTCTTTAATTCATATCGTCAGCTGAGGGAAGATGGCACTTTCAATGCAAGACATGCGGCAAAAGAGTTGTCCGTAGACCCATAAACGATGATGAACAAGTTCTTGATTTATTACAAGAAGATCCGTCTTTAAGTATGCCAAGAATTGCATGACGTACTGGAATATGTAGAAACCAGGTTTGAAGAGTAATAAGAAGTGCTCGCTTGCATCCATACCATCATCAAAGCGTTCAAGCTCTAAGTAATGATTTTGAAGCTTGTTTAAGAATTAATAATTGGGTACAAAATAATCAAAACCTACCGCATATTTTATGGACCGACTAAGTTTCTTTCACACGAGATAGTATCAATAATTATCATACTTTTCATTAATGGACTGCCGAAAATCCTCATTTAAGAAGACTTTCCCATTTTCAACATATATTTAGTGTTATATGATAGCTGGTATTCTTAATGATCATATGATTGGACTATTTGAAGTGCCACACCGTTCGAATGGTGCGAATTTCGAATATTTTCTAGAAAACTCTTTACTCTTATTACTGGAAGATGTGCCATTAAATATTAGACGTGCAATGTGGTATCAACACGATGGGGTACCGGCACATCAATGTCTTCGTGTTAGAACTTGGCTTAACGCACAATTTTCGGGAAGATGGATTGGAGTAGGAGGATCCGTAGTCTGACTACCGCGTTCGCCGGATCTGACTCTATTAGATTTTTATCTTTGTGGTCGCATGAAATAGATTGTTTATGTAATTGAAGTGCACACGATAGAAGAATTATACAAAAGAATACAGCAGGATGCCGATATTATTAGAAATAACTCAGCAACCATATTAAGAACGTAGCAGTCTCTTCTGCGACGTGCGGCTTTGTGTATCGAACAAAATGGAGATAATTTTGAACATTTCTTGTAAATAAAATAATAAAAACGTATCAAAAAAGATTTATTTCATAAAATTCGCTGAAATAAAATTTTAGTCACATAAATTCTTAAATTAACAATAACTCGTTAACGGTTACGTTTAGGACATATGTTTATATGGACTTTTCGACTCTAAATAAGTTTTGGAATTCATACTTGAAATATTGCCGGTACGTTTTGGGACACCCTGTATAGTAGCGCTCAACAAGATTCGTATTTTAGAATATTTAGACAATATATTTTTCACTATGTGATGAATTAAAACCTAATTGTTACGAGTGATGGTTTTAGGGATAAACATTTTTGTATTGCATTGTGCAGCTTGTCAGTTTTAACCTTGCTTGTGAGTGAACATTTCGCACTACCACCACTACCACGAAATTGGTGGGGGAGGCCTGGAGATCATTTCATCGTGTGTTTGTAGCAGTCAACATCGCTGTACACTCCAGGGAAAAGTGCGTGCAATGGAGTTTCAATGAATGCTAACTGCCCATATACAGTGGATTCGTCTCTGTTCCTCCTAGTGCCCACTCTTTCTCGCGCCGTGTAACTCCCCCCAACAAGGTTAAATACAGCAAGCTGTATTTTGATTGAGCGACATTAAGGACGCGGTTTTCCAAGCATCTCTATGCACTGCTGCCATTATTGGCCCACTGTACAACCTAACATATGTATTTTACCTATATGGGGTAGTTCTAACCCCAGTAATGATTTTTAACGTGCCACATATTGCAGTGTCACGGGACCTACGGCTTTACTTTTTATACCACTTTCAGTTTTTTTCCCGCAAGAAAAAAACTCACCCACCTCAGCAAGGATCTCACCCGCTCCCCTTGGGTCTATAGGTAGGTGCGCTAACCACTATACCACCGAGGACGTCAGGGATTAGGCATATGAGCTACACAATCACGTTACATTTATCTGTTTAGCTTCGGTGCAGTGAATTTATCACAGAAGTTTTTGTGAAATATCTTTTAAATAGTAATAATTTATTATGTTTTATATGTGAAATCTTTTTCAGTGCTACTGTATGTTTAATTAATAGAGCTGCGCAAGCTATAGTAACGTTCCAAACTGCATATGAAAATTCTTTTTAAACAAATTCCTTCGATCACCAACTTTATATTTATGTAGAAGAGTGAGTTTTGTAATTGTATTCATTATTATAATGGAATACCGCTTCTAAATAAATAAGGGAAGATGGTGCCTGCCACACTAAGATAGATTTACTTACATAAATGGACGCTACCAGTTAAAATAATGAAACTAAACATGGAATGACTTGAAGATTATTTTCAGTATGTATTTTTATTTTTTTGAAGAAATAAACAACATTCATCTTGGAACTTTCATTATAATCTCGTAAATACCAATCAAGGGAACAGAAAACCTCTCGACTCGTTTCAGATAACATAATTACATACATAAGCATATACTTTGTGAAATTTCAAATAACGCTAATTGTACCATCGCATCATGCCTGCAATGATTTTAATTGCAAAAACCGGCGTGTTTATACAACAAAAGTCAGTAAGCCCATTACCATATTATGGGTTGGCGTGCAGCTGTGAAATAAAGGCAGATCCTACGTTATTTACTCCCAAGCTTCAGAAGCGTATAAATAAGACATTATCTGACCTGCAAGTGCTGTTTATAGCGAGACGTGAGGTGTTTCCGTTTTTTCTTCTACTTCATTTAAATATATACCTCGTATGTGTATGTACAGTCGCGTCAAGAGACGCGGCCGTGACTAACACGTGCTGGTGTACATGATTTACACACACCTTCCCTGTATGTGTTCTAAGAACAAAACAATTCGAGTTATCTTGTACAACATTATCTTAAATCATTCCGTTCTACATTTTAAATAAAGGTAGGAGTTGTTTACTTCTTGTATATTTCAAGAAATAATGCGAACTGTGCTTCTTCCTAAATGGATTTTATTTGTAGGAGCTTCTTATAGTTTACAGAAGATCATTACTCGTAAAAAGCATTGTTTAAAAATATTTATTGTTTAGTAATTACTTTCTTTGTCGAACCAAATACACTACTGTAAAAAAAACTGCGATAAGGTTTGCTTGTGAAAATAAAACATGTGTCCTTTTATCAGGCACGTATATAGCTACTAGGTACACTTACTTAATAGTTAATTAAAGCTGTAGTTTAATCAGTACAGATGTAGATACTGCAGTTACAACACAAAATCATTTACTTATGAACGTATATCTTAACTTTCACAGAGATCACGATCATCTTATTTAGGTTTCTTAAAGCGAAAAGCTGACCGAATTTTTGGCAAACTCTGTTGGGTTTTTCCGGAAGTTTAATAAATAAAGATCCATAATAGAGTACGTTTTTGTAAAAATAAAAACCACCATCAAATTAAAAGACGTTAGAGTGGAAAGGGGAGCAGAGTATGGCAGTGACCATAGGCTACTAGTGGCAAAAATGGAATTCTCATGTTATGGAATCGACTCAAATAAAAATACGGCTATCGACGCTATCGACGGAACTAAAACACTAGAAAAGCAGAGAATTTAAAAATATATCTTTTAGAATATGAGATGATAACGAATTTACACCAATGGGATTGGATCACAAATTGAAACAATACACACTCGACAATGTAAGGATACATAACAAACTGTAAAAACTAATACAAAGAAGTAGCTATGGAGGCACTAGACGAAAAAGAAGAGGAAGAGGAAAAATATAAATGGCAAATGAAAGAAAATACAAGAAAAGAAATAAATAAGTAGAAAGAACTATATCACAGATGGTTAAGTACAAAATCGGAAACAGATCTACAACATTCTAAAGAACAAAATAGAGAGGCTAAACGAATGGTGCACCAAGAAAAAAATAAAAGGTGGCAAAGAGCGTACTCATATGTAGAGCAATACATAGATAGGTGGTGCAAGGAATTCGGAAATGGCATACTGGAGACGGTGCTATGGCATTACAATGTGAGATAGAGCGAGAAATGAAGAAATTCTTAGGAGAATGGATGTAGAAAAGAATATATTATAATATACAGAGGAGAGAAGATCCTGGTGATGAAACGAAGTGAACGAGGCAATGGAAAGAAGAGGACTAGAGGAAGGAACGTTGGAAGATCGAACTGGCTAAGAGAAGGAAGACAGCTACGGCTGTAGAAAATCCTTTATATACCTTGAGTTCAAAAAGTAATTACATAAGGGTTGGCCATGGAAAATAAAAGTAATGTCTAATGCAAGCTTTAAAATTCATTAATTGTCATCACTGTTGTTGTTGTCATAAGTTTATATTGAAAATTCAATTAAGTTACAATTATAATGGTTTTTACAATAGAACACAAAACATTTATGATTGAATCATATTTTCGAAATGGTGTTCGAGAGAACGGCGAATGGATTTACAATGCGGTGCCATGTTTAGAGGAATTTCGGCAACAATTTCCAGATATTGCTGTCCTTGAGGGAGATTTTTACAGCGCATTTAGAAGATGTGTTGATGTATTGCGAGATACAGGGCGCATTACTCATAGAGATAGAGCTGGAAGGCCAAGAGTTCGTACTCAAAATACAGTTGTTGATGTTCGTCAACGTTTGAACGAGCAACGCACTACATCACCCGGGTACACTTACGTACACTTGCGCAAGAGACTGGTTTATCATTAGGAACTTGCCATACTATTGTCACAAAAGATTTAATGCTGTTCTCATATAAAATTCTTGCTTTACATGAGTACAGAACACAATAGGAGAATTTTGTATTGTCAGTGGTTCCAACAAAATTTAATGAACAACGACGAATTGCTAAATTTAACGTTTTTTTTGACGAGGCCTGGTTCACCCTTTCGGGATATATAAACTCATAAAATATGAGGTTATGGAGTGCTGCAAATCCGCATACTTTTCGCGAATCTCCCCTTCACCCGTTATAAGTTGGTGTTTGGATTGCTGTGTCTCGAAGACGTATTATCGGACCCATATTTTTTCACGAAACTGTTATTGCTTAGAGATACCGGAATATTGTACGTGAATTTATTAATTAGCCTCATGAGGATGAGCTCCAGCAAGGCTACTTCCAACAGGATGGCATGACGGCCCACACCGCTCAAGAGACGCTTATCTTCGTGAATTTTCTGAAGATCGAATAATTAGTTTACGTTCAAATCCAGAATTTCCACCTAGATCACCAGGCTTGACTATTTTAGATTACTTTATATTCCCTTACCTGAAAAATAATGTATACAAGATCTCTATTAACAATATCGAGGAACTGCAAAACAGAATTACGGAACAGTGTGCCAATATAACTCTTTATATTCTTTTAAATGCTTTTAATAGTATGAAAAGACGAGTAAATTTGTGTCTGCAGGAAAACGGTGGTCATTTTGAACAGCTTCTTTAGTTTTTTATGTTTATTTTTCTGTAGGTACCTGTGAAAAAAAAACTATAATTTCCAATTTTAATGATTACCTACTTGTTATGATTTGTTTAATAGTGTAGAGTAATTTAGTTGTTACTGTTTTCGTCTAAATTGAAATAATAGAACTCATTTCTTCAAAAATTGATTTATTTACATTTACCATGCAACTTAACCTAACATAACACTGTCGGTTAGGTACTGGCGCTTGCGCTAGATGGCGCTAGAAAAGCTGTGCCTAAACGTCAATTGGTATATAAAGCTTGCATTAGACATTATTTTATTATTCCATGGCCTACCGTTATGTAATTACTTTTTGAACTCACGGTATATATGTATTGCTAAGTAATATAGTAACAATAAATAATTCAAGTCCCACGTTGGCTAGCGTCAAAATAGATGCTGTGAAATATCTTTATAAATAATCAAATATCTTCTTATATTAAAAATCTCAGGGTTCTAATAAAGATATTTACATTCGTGGCTTCACCCAAGATAGTTATCTAATTATAATTACGAATTAAACAAATAAATACAGAAAATACATGTAAACTTATCTTTCTTAAATTCCAGTGATTTTGGAACGTACTATACCGCCTACTTCCTTGAAACTGCATACGATTGCTGTATTTTGGCCTTGATCACTGTCATTTCATATTTATGCGTTCCTTGATGCACAAATGACCGTTGAAAAATGCAACTCCATCAGCCTTCCCGTAAAACTGTGTTGGTCTCCCAGTGAACACCTCAATAATTTTGTAGAAGTGCATAAAGTTATGCAGGTAAGTGACTTCACTTAAGTAAAGAATTACTTTAACTGATTTTAATTGATTTACTTTTGTTTCAGGAACCTTTTGAGTAAATTAAAACATTTTCGGAGAATTAAAATCAGGTGAGTTTTATTATAACATAGAATAAGGAACAAACACTTCAGATAAGTTGAATTGTAATTAAATGAAACCTCGTTGAACATGAATAAACTATAACCTCAACTTTAATTATAAACAAAACTTGGCCACGCCCAAAATTTGCTATAATCGCCCTTAACGGTTTACATTTTAAAATTAGGAGCGATAATTAACGCGTGCTTACACTTCAAGCACTTAGAACCGACTAAATCCCCAAAATGGGCCCAAATATCACCTTCAATCCAAAAATGGACCAATGGCCACACAGAAACTTATCTTTTACATCAACATATGATTTTAAATACTTTACAATTGCATATTATCACATAAATAATTTACAATTTAATAAACTAAATTGTAATCTCTACAAAATTCCGAATCTTTTGATATGCGATATATCAATATTTGAAATAAAAATAATTACATGAGGTTAAATATTCAAATATACTCAAATTTAAACAATTGAGCCTTAAAAGTACTAAAAACAGATTCCTTAATGTATTCCCACCTAACCACATTTACATCATCCATATTTGTTAATATAAAATAATTAATAAAATTCAAATTATAACCTCAAAATGTATCTTTTCACCTAACTTTCATTATTTGAAAATAAACAACATAATTTAACTAAACCAAGGTACTTCAACACTTCCCTTATGTAACCCAAAAACTATTTATAACAAAAATCACATCTTGAATCCTAAATTAAACTTAATACAAACATATCTACAAAAGGTAAATACAAAATTATAACAATTTTACATTTCAGGGCTCCAATACTGCCCAAGACACCCCAAATCATCATTACTATGGAACATAGACGTCCCCATCACTATTCACAACGGAGTATCCACAAACACATCACTCCGATACCAAATTAGTCACATCGTAGTACATTCCGAAGATCGGACAAGACCTTTTATATCAATAAGGTTTACATTTATCAAATATAATAATAATTTCCTCTCATATAACATAGTTTACTTTAAAATCAAATTAATCAATCTCTATTTCAGATACAATCTGGTTTCTACATCAAAAAGAATATCCTTTTAAATATAATTTAAGTATTACAACGCAAAAATAACATAATCGAAGCATAGTATAGATAGGATAATTACATAATTTAGGGTAAATAACATGGCAGTATATATAATAAATAAAGATATACGGAGGAGGGATCTAACCTCCACTATATCATGTTACAGCTTATTATAAAAAATGTATTTAGATCCACCACTGGCTACTGGCTACATTTAAAAGTCCATATCGTTTTCTTTTTACATTTAATGTGCTTCATTTTTCTTATAGTGCAATACTTAAATCTGAAAATGTAGTCGATAGAGATCATCAACTCTCTGGACCAACACGGTCGAATCAGTGTTGAATATAAATGTCGAACCGGCGCGGCTGTTCGAACTTCAAATAGTAAACAGAAATGGCGAGAAGTAATAAGAAAAATGATAAAGAACCTTGAAGAGAAAGAACAAGTGCCATAATCACCACCAATCTGACAAGATGGAAAGATTTGATATATTAACGAGAAACAATAAAACCATAAACTAAAGTAAATTCAACAACAATGTGCAATAGCTGTGGCCACGTTTTACCCACGAAGTAAACATGATAATTATGTATTTAACTTTATAATTATCAAGAGAGAGTTGTTTTCGAATTGTCGAAACTGTTGAAATGCTTGCCTCTACATGAATTATGGACAGTCGCTAATTACCACATCAGCAGATAAATATTTGAAGAAAATATGTTAATATTTAAAACACGAGTTGTATTGTAAATAAAGTTATATTACCTGGATTTAAAATTTATTTAAGAGAAAGTGAATATAATAATATACGCGTACTACGTAAATCCCACGCAGTCCTAAAATTTGAGGCTAATTAAGAAATACTTTGGATATATTCATTTAAAAATAAATAAGCTGAATATGAATATATTGAAAATTCGAAAAAAAAAGTTTTTAATTGCTTGTTAATTGGAAGATTAAATATCAAATGAGACATAATTAATTAATCAGTGATTGTCTAATTTTAGCGTTAATTATTTAAAAATGCAAGTACTTATTCCCACAACGAAATCAAACAGAAATTAACTGTCAAACGTGAGCGATATTTGGGAAATACAAGTTAAAAGGTTACATTTTGCGAAACAGAAAAGTGTCATAAAGAAACCGATGTTTTGGAGAGAATATTAGAAAACCAATAAAGTATTTATAATTTTCGATATTGGAATATTGATAACTCATACTTAACGGTGAACACGTAAAAAGAAAAATAGATAATACTTTATAGACGGATCTCTCGTGCAAAAACACACAGTGGTGTGAAAAAGTTCTGCATCACCCAAGAAAATAATTATTTCTTGAAGTTTAGCTACATTCTTGGTATAGTTTCCAAAAATTACTTTTAAATATTTGATTTTAATGACTATGTCAACTTATCCCTTAATTAGATATTTAGAACTCTATAGAAAACAATTAAGGTAAGTTATTTTCTAAAATCGATAATCAGTTATTCGCGCATTTTCTAATGGGACCATTAAAATGCATTTAATATGAAACGTAAAAGCATAATTAGGAGAAATACTTATTATGTTATGAGTATACATATATACACCTGCAGGTAATACGGATTATTCAGTTGCATTTTGCATGTCGTTAACAGTGGCAAAATCCCATTCGAAAAGAAACCGTTCAAATTAACGGATGAAAATAGATATGAAATAATTTTTCATTTTAACAAGGCGCTTCCATCGTGAAATAGCTACGAAAGTGCGGTGCAATCAATCCACAGCTACTAGAGTGATCAAAAAATACTCTGAGGCTGGCAAAATTGAAGATAAACCCCGCAGTGGCCGTCCAAAAAAACATCAGTAAGAGACGACAGTGTATTGTGGGGGACGAGCCTGGCAAACAGAAGTCTTAATTCGGCAGATTTGACCAAAATATGGTCCGAAATTACTGTGGTAAGTGTATGTACTTCTACTGTAAGACGGAAACTTCTTAAATCTGGACTTAGGGGTTGCAAAGGCCGGAAGAAACCCCTCCAATCAGAAAAACAAAGGCTCCACCGTTTGAGATGGGCAAAGGATCATCGCCATTGCACCACAAAATAATGGCAGAAGGTATTATTTAGAAATGAATCTACCTTTAACATTAACAACCATGCTGGAAACACATATGTTAGAAAATTTCCTGGAGAAGAATTTTCACAATAATGTGTTCTGCCAACAATTAAATATCCAACCTCTGTCATGGTATGAGGCTGTACGTCTGCTGAAGGTGTTGGTAGACTGCATATTGTATCTGGCATGATGAATGCAACCAAATACATTGATGTCCTACAGGAGAAGATGCTGCCTAGTGGAAAAGAGATATTTCCTGACAAAACCTTTACCTTTCAAGATGATAATGCTCCTTACCACAGAGCAAAGGTTGGTTCAATCTTCGATGTCGACCAATAAAGTTAAAAAAATAGACTGGCCAGCACAATCCCCCGACCTAAATCTTAAAGTTATGGCAGAGGCGTTGTAACATTATTACAAGAAAAAAAGCCCATAGAAAAAGTGGAATTAACCGAATCCCTAATTGATGCCTGGTAACGTTGCATTACGAAGGAAGAATTACAAAATCTGGTGAATTTTACGCCAAAAAGGTGTGAGTTAGTTATTAAAAAGAATGGATGGTCTATTAAGTACTAAAATAGTTTAAAAGTAATTAGTGTGTATTCTAATAAACGTTTAGATGTAAACTATATTATTATATATATAATGTATAATTATTCCGTTTTTGATTAAAATTTATATATCGAATTATTTCGGTTTTATTATGAATCAACATTTGGGCTGTTATTATTAGTATTGTGTTTAAGTACCTGTATTATATTTGCAATGATAAAATGAAAACTATTTGAAAAAAATGTGTTTAAACTTCAGTTTATCTTATTTGTGCAACTGATGCAGAACTCTCTCACACCACTATAGTTGGAACTGTTAACGAACATGTTCGTTCTGTAAAAGTCTAACCGGTTGCTACTAACATAGGGCCTGTTCGCTCATAACCGTACCAGAATTTTAAGCCATTTTCCGAAACATGGCCCATGGATGGAACTTGGCTATCAAAATGAGTAGCCATTTTATGATTTGACAACCTATTGTGGCTTTAGCTGAAAACAACGCTTATTGTTCTCGAACGCATTCTACTCTGGACATAGTAAAGTCATTCAGAAGACAGTAAGAAATCAAAGTAATAAGTTTTTTTTTTCTTTCCCTAACGAAATTTGAAAACAAGGATAAACACCTTGAATAGAATAGAGAAACGAGCATTAGTATAGTTTGGCTGCTGGCTAACTGAGGATTTAGACCCAGAACTGGAAATACGAGCAAGAGTAGAGACAGCTAGAACGACCTTCCTGAAAATGTGAAATTTGTTATGTAATAAGAGCCTCGCCGTAGATGTAAGCTACAGATTTGTAAAATGCTATGTCTATTCAATACTGCTCTACGGGGTGGAGACTTGGACACTAAGCAAAAAAGCGATGAACAAGCTAGAAGCATTCGAGATGTGGGTGCTCCGAAGAATGCACAGAATATCATGGGTTGAACACATTACATATAATGAACTACTCAGGCGCATGAAGAGGGACAGAGAATTACTGAATACGATTAAAAAAATGAAAACCTCTTATCTCGGTCACGTCACATGAAACCACAAAAACCAATTACTAAAACTCATGATAGAAGGAAGACGCGGTCCAGGTCGAAGAAAATGTTCATGACCGAAGAACATAAGAGACTGTACAGGCATAAACACTCATACATTAATCAGAACAACACAAGACCGAGAAAAATAGCCACTATTGTTGCCAAACTTCATTAAATGGAGATGGTACCTAAGAAGAAGAAGGTCGTCTATAAAGCATCCCGGATAACAGGCGGTCTAAAAAAATGTTTAAATAGTCTCCCCCAGGAAGGTAGAAAAATGAAGACCAAGGAAATCCTGGAACCAAGGCGTAAGAAGGCCAATGAGAAAAGGGAATTTAAAAGAAGGGCAAGTATGGAATGGAGAGGCATAAAGAAAGAAAGCGGGGATGCGGCGACTGACTATTCAATAATGTACAATATATAAACATATATATATTTTCCTAGTCTTTATATTTTCTTGCAAATTACTGGATTATGAACGGCAATGTAGAACCAAAGCAAGACAATAGTAGTAATGTGGAATATTATACATTTAATTAAAATCGATGGGGGAAACTAAATATTTTTCACTCTTAGAATGCGATTCAGTAATTTCAATTCAGGATAGACGTCATAAATATAAAGAGCATCTATGTGAATTGCCAAAAACTATTGCGACTCACTGGTAAATACCGGTGTAAATTTACATATAAACTTTCAAATTCCAAACATTTGTAAGGTTTGCTTGGAAATAAGTATCTACTGAGTAAAACAGGTTAGAAATGATAGGGGACCTCGGTGGTCTAGTACGAGAACGCATTGGCCACTCGAGGTCACAGCAAATGCAGTCACTCCGTTGGGCGTTGGGGCGATCGAATCCTGACTGGGGCGACCGCATTCGCTTAGTTAAGTTTAAGGTGCATGTTGCATGAATGGATAGTATGTAAGGGACGCCCGCATCCCCCTGAAGTAAGGCGAAAGCGGTTCTGTGGGGGGGGGGACGGTAGTATGAATGAGTGAGAAGGTTAGAAATGATAAAAATATTTCAACCCGTTACAAGATTGATTTCTGTATATAAGTGGGAAATGCAATTCATTAAACAATGCTAATAAGCTCTCGTTATAACCAGCATTCGTTGTAAGTACACAATTCGACGTAAAGGAGTATATAATTAAATTTAAATAAAAGAATTAACGTTGTAGCTACGCTTTCTGTGAATCTTTCACAGACCTTCAACAAAACTATCGGATTTTGGACAGAAGGAGAGACCTTTGACAGAACTACCGGATGTTGAACAAAAAGATTCAAAAACCTAGTACTGCAGTACCAGCTTTGGGAATTCTTTTGTTCAATGAATACCATGCCAACGGCCCAAAATCTTTCGTCATGTTTTATCACCCACGGGAATGCTCGCCACGCGTCCTCCAGGTTCGAACATGTACATCTCGACCTGGTAGGTCGCTTTTCTTTTTCACTGGGTAACACATACTGCCTAACATGCATCGATAGATTAAGCAGGTGGCCGGAAGCCTACTCCCGACATCTCAGAAAAACAGTTGCAAGTACGTTCTTCATGTTTCAATGTTAAACAAAAGAATTTCAAAAACGGATACTGCAGTACTACGTCCGGTAGAGTCAATATTTCTAAGAAAGCGAGGGTAAACTCATAAACTGCCCCCGGACCACGAGGGGCGCTTTCTTAATAATCTCCCTACAAGGATCCAACAGCGGCATTCCTTCGATGTACTTACTCGTATTGGAAATTTGCATAGTGGTGATCGTTATTCTTTATTTAGTTTAAGTTTGTTTGATTTGTTATTTATTGTAATGAACTATTATTAAAACAACCAAAATATTACAAGGCTATTTGATATTTTATTGGTAGGACTTGTTATTTGTTAAACTAATACTTGTAGAAACGCTCTTAGACATGGCACTAGTTGATGCTTCTATAAAACTAATTATATTGAATAGGGGTTCAGTTTGAATAAAATTCTACTGAATTTTTTTTTAATTGCAATTCAGAAAAATTTATTCATCGAACAAAACATGAAAATACATATTTTGCAGACAATATCCCCGTTTGTGCATCTTAAAAAATTAAGAAAAAAGCATAACATATTGTTAACAAATAAAAATATTTAGAAGTTTGTATCTTTGAGGGGTAGCGTTGAATAGCAATTTTGTACAAATGTTTTCCCAATATAAACAACGTATTGTGGAGTTTCACTGCCAAACTAACGTTAGAAAGAATGTTGTTGCTATGTTGTTTATATAAGTACATTCTATTGGAAAAAAAGTATTGCAAAAGACGTCTCTAAGTCTTGCAGTCTCATTTATTTTTCTCCTTATTCTTGGCCCTTCCGTCTCTTGTGTGACCATCTGAGTAGTCGTCGATATTCTCATGATTGGCTTTTGAAGAAAGCCTACTTTTACATCTGCTGATAAATTTTTTATTGTCCCCTATTTTCATCTTCAAATGTTGTTTTTTGTTGTTTGATTTATTATTGTTACCTCATATGGCCTTAAGTTTTATTGTTGCTATTAGAAGATAATAGTCACTATGTTTGCCGCACCTCTGAATAAGGTGATTTTTTTATAGTTCGGGGGGTATTTTGGCTTTACCATAAAGTAATCTACTATTAATTGACATGCTGTAGCAGATCAGGATATTTACTACTTATTTTTGTGTCTGTACTACATGTTCAATGTATGATTGTTTATAACGGAAGCAAAAACCAGTTGTTTCTATTAGTCTTTAACGTTATCTTTCAGTTGTTTTTTATTATGTTACAGTGTTTCGGTTCCGCCATTTAAGTCAATTTCTCTTATTATGACGTCATCGTATTTATTTACTTTTCCAAAAGCAGTCTGTATGCCCTGGTAGAATACTTGCGTTTCTTCTTTTTGGTCTCTTCCGACGCATGTATTTTTGCATAAAAAAACTGTAATATCCTGTTTTTGTTCACATCTAATGACAACAACTATTTGATCATGAACTGTTAAAATAAAATATTTATGAATTTTTACACTGTTTTATAGGAGTAAAATAGGTTCGATTTTACAATTATATTTATTATAATAATGTATTCTTGAGCAGAGCCTTCGGCTTTGTTCAATGTTTTTGTAGAACTGACCACTGTTGCCAATATTCATCCGTACTTATAAAGCTAATAGATGTTATGCACAACGTTTGAACTTGGTACATTAGATAACAGATTAAAGATTTGAAAAAAACAAGTTATATGGAAAAGTTGAAATGCAAAAGTAAACGATGAATAATTAGACAGCCAATGGAATATTACATTACAGGGTACAAATACAGATTACAATTTGTCATATATTTACGTTGACAAAGATAATGATTAAATGTAATAATAGTAAGTAACAAAGTGATAATAATGTATTAATAAATTCATAGCCTATATTACATATATAATATAATACGCGAATATAACATAGGATAACATATTACCAAGGAATATAGATATCTATATTCATGATATTACAATGTTTTGATAAACTTATTCATAAAATAATTTGTGTTAATTCTATTACATAAGAAATACAGTTGGTAAACAGCAACATCATCATTGTTATATTTCAAATAAAATAAAGTGCATACGTTTATTATATCTTCTATATAAATGTAAATAAATCCCATTCGGTTGGATGATTTTTGCCAAATTGTATGACAACATTTAAAACGTCTCGATGGTTATTATTTTAAATGAAATGGTTCAACTTAGATATAAATGTGATGGGTTTTTCTATTAGAAACTCAATTGTATTGATTTCTTCTGAATTTTATAATTGTCAACAAAGAATTGTTTAAATAACGCACAAATAGATAAGAAGAAAAGTGCCACTTCATGGTTTACAATTATCAAAAATATGATAACCGAGAACGACAGCTTAACGTGGGTATTGGTCCACCCAGCCCGGACTAGCGTTGTGCTAATGGTACATTTGTTAAGTTTTGATTCAAATACGTGAACATTCGCATGTTTCTAATAATCTCTATAGATGTTGGTTTGAAACATACATAGGAACACGTAGATATCATCTTCTAAACTTCTAGAGCATGCTAAGCGCAAGAATATGCCGAATATAAATATTCTTACTATGTGCTTGCATTTCTTCCAACTTAAGTGATACCAACTTAATAATTTTTTTATGGATGAAATTAACTATACAATGACGGAAACCCTTGCAAAAATAACCATGTTATAAGTCACTAAATTAACTTTTCGAAAATTCGTAACAAGCTACCAGAAAAGGATTATCCATAAATAAGAACGGGACTTCCAACCCTTTATCGGCTCACAGAATATATTAAAATCGTTAGAGTTTCCGAAAAAATATATATTTTTTAAATATCATAATACTTATGTCAATCAATTTAACAATCAGTAATCAGCTGACGAGATAGCATGAGACAGAAATAATGTGTCCCTCCAATAATGTGTCCGCCTATTTGGCATCAGAATCGCTGCCTTACTATTCTGCATAAAAACATTTCTTCCGTATTGAGAATACGCTGCACTAAAATGTTAATGCTTATGTTTAGTTACCCGGGTTATGCTAGTAAATGTTTTCAAAGCGGGTAGTAGACGCTGCAACTTTGTTTAGAGTTTACGTTTCCTTTTAATCAGTGAAATCCTCAGCCTCCGTATACTATTTATTCAACAGCGAACAATACCAGGACACTAAAACGAAAATTTTCAATTTTTCGCAGGCCTCAGAGATGAAATTCGCCAATAAACAACAAACCGTGTTGTAGGTCCTTCAATGCTTTACTACATTTCCGAATGTGTAATTTTTTTTATTTTAGAGCCCTTATTTTCTCGCTATTTTATAGTTTGTTTATTTTACTGTGCACATTTAAATTTTGTTGTTTAAAGATTCAAATTTAAGATTTTCTCCCAAAATGGATGTTTTTACTTAACAGTTTGAAATTGACGTTTTTGCACAAAATCACTACTTTGCTATACCTATTGGCAAAGAAAACCGAAAATTAATACCGCTTAAACAACTCAAAATCATCACATATACATGTTGCTAGTGCTTAAAAACTGTTTTTTTTTTCTTCTAAACTATCCATTGTTACTAGTTTAGCATTTTTTTTCTAATCTTTGCAGGCTCACTGCATTATAAAGTTTTCAGTTTAATTAACCACAGGGGCGGAAACGTGGATAAAGCGTGTTAGCTTTAAACTCCATTTTGTATTTAAATATTTTGATTATCTTTTCTCGGGTCACTGACATCGCTGTCCCAGGAAATTTCCTTGTGTTCCATCCGAAGGGAGATAATAGAGCAATTGATGGCAACGCAGCACGTTTGCATCCAACAAAAGAAAAAAAATCGAACAAAAACTCCAATCTCTAGCCGAAATTAAGTTGTTAAAGTTTGTGCGCCCGGGGCGGTACAGCCTTATAGTGGTCGGGGACAAATAAAAAATATAATAATGCCTAATTGTAGCCTGTTTCTGGTGAAGCAATCTTCGTCTTGGCGGTAAAACAAAACGGAATGTTGCGCAAGAAGAGCTGAGGCTGTTGCATGACGCTTGGATGGTTCTTTCTAATTGTGGACGCGCATGACTGGCTTTAAAGTTTAATAAATGTTTGTAAGAAATAAATTAAAATGGCGGAATCTCGAACAACCGGGCTTAATTACCATCTAAATTAGCCGTTTATGAGATAGAAACATAAACCTTGTCCGCGCGGAGCTCAGGATAAATGATATAAAAATTAAATTCGCAGTAAATCTTGATGTAATAAGCTGAAGTTACAGATTTTTCTTTTCAAACAGCACATTAAAACGTATAAAAGATATTATTTATTTTTAGCTATAAAATTCATTGAAATGAACTACAGAAAGCCTTGACTCTATACACTGGCTACTCTAAAAATCGTAAGCTACAGTTTTTCAAAACAATATTTTAGTTGCAATTACGCTATGGCTGTTCATTCTAGATTGGGTCTATGTTAAATTAATGTTAAGTATTAAATGTTAGAAAAGTTAATGTTCTTCCCTTGGTTTTGCTTTTAAATATACGATATTTTCGTTGCTAAAACTTTTCACGCAATAAATTTCAGATATACCATAATATTTTATGGAAAGCTAATAGGCCCGGATGTTATTAAAGCAAATTCAATTTGTTCATACTGATAGAAGGAGAACCAGGTATGTCAGTTTTCATACTTCTGTAAGCGGTTGATAGTTTAGAATTTAAAATATTGTAAAAACAGCAACATCGGAACTTTATGAACCGAAGGATCAAATATTTGATGAAGAATACTTATAGGAAAGTCAAAACAGGGATAAGGCTGAAACCATAAGTGTTTATGTATTTTCCTAGCCGTTAACTATCTTCAGGAAGACACATACGAATATAAATGTTTGATAGCTTTTATTAATTTTGGCTGCTGTGGATTTACTAGCTACTACAATATTTTGACTACGATTCTTTTTCCTTTAAATCTCTAAGGAGTATAACATCCCCGCATCCCTTTAGTCCTGAGAGAACTTCAGTCAATTTTCTATAAAAATTGCCTATGCGTGCGTTTATAGTGCACACACCTGCTGCTACTACATTACCAGCAATTTCTATTTAGTTCGTAAAATATTAAAACAAAAGCGTTTTTTGTAGTTTTAGCAACACCGGAATAGAAATGTATACATTCACTTTATTCGTTTACCGGTGAGAAATACAAGAGGTTTTTAAAAAATAAAAAATGAACTAAAACGGATATGTAGATGTAGGTTCCAAGAATTCCACCGGATCCATAAATTCTTCGGACCCACGGAATGCGTTACTATAGCAACCAGGTTTTCCCAGCGGTACGAACATTGGAATCAGCTTTCTCCCAGATGATGCCACGTCCGCTGGAAATGCAAGAAGGGTTTAAAAACGCATCCCAACAATACCAAGACCACTACTCCTACACCGGCACTGCTACGAAGAGGTCGATGGTACTCAAGTTGGTCCTACTTCGTTATTATTATTATTTGTGTTACCGTAGTTATATTCGTTATTTATTCAATCTTTTATTACATGCACAGTGTACATTTATTTATCGCAACAAACGATAAAATTTAGTGTCAAATGGGGTAGAATGCTAGTTAGTAAGTATAAGAACAAAAGTTCCTGAAGATTGCAACCTAGCATAATGAAAAAGCTTCATAAACATGAGTCCGCAAAGTCTTTGTTACCAGTACATTAGCATCTCTCCTACTCATACTAGTGCTTTAAATCATAACGAGACGTAGCGATCTCCTTTCCTATGTCGGCGTTGCGCATTTTAAAGTACCACATACATAGAGAACCTACAGCTTAACATGGGTTTCGAATCATAGAAAGTGCAACTACTTTTATTTCGGATAAGATTTATTAGACGGAATACCTCACTGGTTTTCTATTGCCTTGCAAAGTAGAACGGCCGGTGAAAATTCGATTCAGAACTTCAACATAGAAGTATAACTCTTTATTTAACGGCTAGTCCACTGCCTCTCTCATCACTAACTTCTGATTATTAACTTCGACAATAGTTAAAATTTGGTACCCTACCATTACTCATACAGTTGTCAAGTGTTGTTGATTTGGTGAAATGTATATCGTCAGGGGTTTCCCTCGTTCAAAGTTCCTTTAGATAGTCTGAGTGGTGTCCATAATACCACTAAAAATGGCAACTTATTTTCCGAAATACGTATTTAGGTTTTCTAGATATTGTGGTGTTACAGAATTTCTATGAATCATTAAGCAATTTTCAAGCCCGCAATTGTCTAAAATTTAAATGTCAAATGTACTAATGGTTGCTTTCACAAAAAGTTACGTAAAGCTTATTTGTTCATTTTGAAAAAGTGGATTCACTGAAATTTGGAGAGACTGATGATACAGGCAAAAAAGCAACATCTAAATCGTACTTGGAGGCCACTGGATGATTGTGCTGTCATGCAATTTATACTCATATAAAAAAATAAATTTCCTAAAATTTAAAGTAATAAATAGCTTCGGGCGTATAGGGTGTAGGGTCATTATAGGACAGTTTGTATAAGTAGTATTTCATACAAAAAATGCACACAGTTGCTAGTAGGTAGTCTTGGACTAGTTTTTGATTTCTCAGGCGTTTGACAATCTTTACCCCTGTATTATAAGCAAAAGCTTTCTAGAGTAATATTTTGGCGAGACCGTTGTAATTTCCAGCAGCATACCCCAGCTGGAAACTGAAAAATACTGTACGCGGTTTAGTACTTCGAATGAGGGTCGCACCATCACCCCAAGAGGACGGTAGAGTTGCGAACCAGGGCCTTGATCAACACGTCTATAGTCCCCTTCAATGGACATGATCACTGAAAACACAAATGCTTTAAGTAAAGTATTCAGCAACCCATATAAATGACACTTTTGAAGAGGGCATCAGTATTATCACCACCATCATCACCAACATGTAGATATTCCATTCCTTCCCAAGTTGTCACCACGCGATTCTATCATTGGTTGCTTGTGCCTGCGAACTTGTTCATGTCAGTTCCCTATCTAGTCCTAGATCTGTTGGGATTTCTTCTTCTTGTTGGCCTCCACGCAGTTACTCTCCTGCGCCCAATGCAATTTTAAATTAACGGTGTATTGTACTACGTCTTCGATTCTGGTTTTGTTTCTTATCCAATCATGGGATTTTCTGTCTTGTAGTAGCACTCTTACCATCAATAGCACCATTGCCTTTTGCGTAATGTTGAATGTTTTCATCGCAGTTTCCGTGAGTGACCGAGTTTCAGAGGCATGTGTCAGTATTAGGAAAACTTATTAATTTTAAAAATAGTTGTTTTGCTACATAGCGAATATATTGTTGACTTAAAGTTTCCTTTATTTTGCATATGCAGCTTAAACTAGGTGAATTTTACCTTCATTTTCTACTTCTTGGGTTTCGGATTTAAGAACTATTTTCCGTTCACTTCTAATACACCATTTTTGAATCGAACTAGTCGTACATCGGCTTGTTTACCATATTCTTTGTTTTTGAGATGTTTATTTTTAATCTGACTGCTTCTGTTGTTTTCTGGAGATCCATGATCATTTCCTTCAGATCATCAATATTGTCTTTTAACGAAAAAATATTTTCAGCGAAACGACATAGATATTCTTCCTTGATATTAATACCCAATTTATCTCAATTTAAAGTTTTGTAGTGGTATTTCCAAATACGATATTGATAAATTGTATGTACTTATAATCGATTCGACATCTGTTCAGTGCCTTTACAAGTATCCAGGATTCCACCGTATCGAACGCCTTTTCAAAATCAATCAAAGCTATAGGGACTGGTCGTATTCATAAGCTTTTTCCGTAACTTACTTCATAGTATGAATGTGGTCCGTGGTACAATACCTCTATATAAATTCAGATTGTTCTGGCGTTTGAAAAGCATCTAAATAATGTTACTGTCACTTTTATTAGACGTTCATAAGTAGGGGATAGAAGCGAAATCGGTCGATAATTATACAGATCTTCTTTTTCCACTTTTTTAAATTTTAGTACTATATTAGCATTATTCCAAGATTCTGATTTTACTAATGATAATAATAAAGGGAGTTCCTAGATTTTTTAGCAGTGTTCTTCCTTCTATTTTTATCAGTTCTATTAGTCCGCCGCCTTGATCCGCAGCTTTATTGTTCTTCATTTGCTCTAGGGCGTTTTATAGGAGGTATGCCGTCAGAATAATGCCTGGTCAAAGGTGCTCTTTGATCATTTGCTGATGGGTAATTTTTGTGTTTTGGTCTTTATAGAAATTCTCTATGTATTTTCGATGTCTTTACGGTTGTATAGTCCGGTCCTATTGCTTACCGCTATATTTATAATTTCTCTTTTCGCATCCTGTATTTTCTTCGAAAAACTTTTGGTCGTTTATTTTCTTCTTTGGTTTTCGGTAGAACGGTAGACGGTCAATCGGGCGATTCACAATGGGCGACGGTCACCTGGGCTATAGCCAAGAGGGCGATGGTTAATAGGGTAACTGTCATGAGGGCGATGGAAACTTAATTATTTTCACGCTTAGAAGGCATATGATTTGGCGGATTACTCTGTAAACTTGACCTAATCTAACCTAACGTAATTAGCTGAATCATCGTTGCATGGGAAATTTCGTTATAACTTCAATACAATTGTGTAGAAGAGATCAACTGGTGGGATACAGCTTAAGACATGGAGGCATACTGCTCACTATTATGGAAGACAGAGTGGATGCGGCCAATTCTAGAAGAATACCAAGATTAAGTTACATAAAACAAATAGTGGAAGACGTCAGAGCTATAAATTACAATGAAATGAAAAGATTAGCTCAAGACAGAAGAGTATGGAGCGTTGTATCAAACTAGTCTAATGATTGAATATGAATGAAATTTTGTATTCTATACAATTAAAATAAATTAATTATATGCTAGATTTTTCAAATTTTATGTTTAGATTGTTTTTTTATCTTCATTTCACATTTGATCTATTATTCTGTCGCCCAGACGTCCTGCGCCCACTTGGCTTTCGCCCAGTTGACTATCGCTCAATTATCTGTCACCCAGTTGACCATCGTTGAATTGTCCATCGCCCAGACTACCATCGCTCATTTGCCGTCGCCATGACCATGCCCGTAATTTCTATTGACCGACATATTTAATTTTTCCTTATTTTTTTTCGGTTATTAGTTTTCTTCAGTCGTTTGTGAGTATAGTTTATGCTTCTTATAAGTTTTTAAATGAGATTTTATGTCCAATTTTGTATTTACTTGAGCTCTTACCATTATATGGTATCTAATGTTAATTCGATTAAGGTTTGCTACATCAAGTATGATGTTCTTACGATAAGAAATGATTAAGACTTTCTCATTTTTTTGTGTTTTGGAAGAGGTTCATTTATTTATACCAGAATAAGAGAGCAAATTTAAAATTATTAGTACAACTATTACTACCTATAAAAAAGATATTACGTCTTCTATTTATGAAGTATATTCAACTTTTGTTCACAAAAGTCGTTGCTGTTATTTTGATCATCTGCCAAATGACAATACAATTCGTAGCAAAATACATATACAAGATGACGCTCTTTTCCTCTTGAATTGTTTCTGCCCCATAGATTAAATTTTTAATAAGGAACATTAAAGAAGTTATTGTTGCAGAAATTTTTCATACTTGTTGAATTACAATTTTAAAAAACAAGGTAACAAGATAATATCATATACATACGATAAATTTCCTGTACCTACAACATGTAAGCAAGCAAAAGGAAATGTAAGATGCTAAACTTACCATATCATCTGCACACGGCATAATTTATTGTAATGTTTTCATTAAGTTAATGCTGTATTTAAATTTATTTAATCAGTAATCACATAATTATTAGGCGACGAGGCGCTCGCAAACATATTACAAATGCCTTCAAGCACATAATTCAGAAATTCGTATGCGCTGCTAGAGATAAATTCAACTCCTCCACCGACAGAAGTATAATCCTCTGTATAAAATATAAACGTCTGATGCAGGTGCTGCGTCGATAACAAATGTTTTCCGGTCATTATATTCCGAGTTTTTTTAGCCAAAACTACCAATCAAAAATGTACCTTGCGGTCTGAAAGCTTCTCAATATTTTTTATCCATTAATTTTATGTTTACTTAGGATGAAAGCCAATTGGCCTTTTGTTTCCTGTAATTGAGACATCAACACGGATTCGTGCTTAACTGTACATTGAACACCCACTGTTATATGTATTAAAGATAAAGAGCATTCTGAACTTTGAATTTCAGAAAAACGTACGCGTTGGTGTAGTATTTATGGCCCTCTGGAGGCATAATTTACGAGAGCTGGAAGGGCACAGCTTTCTAATGCGATATTGGCCAAACGCTAAAGAGAATTTTTGTTTACACGTTTGTTAAGATGCGTTTCCAAATTTAAATTTTTATGATCGCTGCTTGCTGGATACCAAGAGCTATATATCAAACAATCACCGCTGTGCGTCTCAGAGGTTCTAAAAAGTTTTAAACGCGTTCTGTTCAGTTATAAGTACACAGAAGCTAATGAAAAGTATGGCGTAACTAGAACTTTTTAAATTTCTGTTATTCTGGCCGCATAAGTAAATGTGGTGTCCTTATTATTAATTATTTTGATACTTACATACATTTCAAAATAGTTAAGAGAATAGAAATACCTCATTCGTGTTATTATGCTACAAAGCCAATAATTATTACAGAAGTGGAAAATAATTATTATTTACAATGTGCCAATCTAGACTTAAGCTTTTCACCAAAATAACTTCTCAAAAAGTTATAAATAATCATCAAACAAATCATTAACAATTTTCTTCTAATTGCTGTAATGGACATTTCAGAAAATTGTTTCACGCTTAAAAGAAACGAATCAGTTTGTCTAGTCTTGCTCATACTTTGAACAGCTGCTACTTATTTACAACCATATACTTGTATCAAAGTTCTAATGTCGTGAAAGTTCACAATAATTACAAATTATGAAAACATAAAGATGTGCATTGATATTTTAAAAATTCTGGTTTCAGTAAAAAAAAAGAATTTTCGCTCTCAGATAAAAATACCACAGGTGGTAGACGTACCGGATAACGTTAAAAACTGTACCCAAGTGTAGTTTAGGTGGAATTGAAATAATCTTAAATTAAAAGGGACCGTATGCAGAAGTACAAAATAATCATGTGACTGTCGATAATGTAGAATTCTATCAAGATTTCATAATATTAAGTTGATGCATATGCTTATTTATTTATTTTATATGAAAGCGCGATAAAGCAAACAAGCTGCAGCAATACAGAACGCGGAGTTTCATACGGGTCTTATATTAAATTGAACTTAAAATATTCAGAATGCTCCAGGGATTAGCTTTATAAAGAAATAAAAAATCATATTATAGAGTTTTTGACCTAAGATACATTATAAAATATATTAAAAATTCGTAAAGCATTTTTCACAAATATTTGTTGATAGATTTTTAACCTTAAAATAAGGATTTCTTCATTAACATAATGATTGTGTTAATCAGATTACAGATTTTTAAACGATCGGGCATCTTCAAAAATTCCTAAAAGCCTTTAATAACAAGTATGCAGTAATTTAGTAGCCCCCTCCTTAATTCATATCCTTAGAGTAGTTTGCGAGGAATATTACTTTTTCAAAATGGTAAAAACGTTGGAATCGTATTATTTTTATATTTCGAATATTTATGTTCACTATATATATATATATATATATATATATATATATATGCATAGCGGAGCGCTGCGAACGCCGGTCAAACGGTATTCGTAGTCCAGCACAATTCTTGCGGTCAGTACTTAGATGGGTTGACCAATATAGTGGCA
>JABXWE010027240.1:0-14001 GCA_014611495.1 Limonius californicus | reverse complement strand
TACATATATAACAAAATGGCGGCATATATGCATGTTTGATATTGCTAGCACATATATTTATGTTTTATGATTAAAAAAATGTATTTTTGTTTGCAAGACAAATTCTAGATCGGCAAATAAAGTACCGTAGAAATTAGATAAGTAAAAATAAAGTATATGCTGTATTATAAAAGTGATAAACAATATTCTATGTGAATATTTAACTTAGATTTTAATGTGGTGATAATTTCAAAATACTAAAAAACATCTGTACGACTGTAACGTGACAAATTAGATGTAAGAAAGGTTATCCGACCGTATCGAGGTATATCGCTAACGATATCACATATAAGAACAATAATCGGAGTAACATTTTTAGTGAAGCATGAATCAGCATATTGTTCAGAAGTTTATAATAAAAGTAATAGAATAAAATCGTTAAGTCTATGCAGAAAAGTTTTCGGATTACAAATATTTTTAACAGACCGGTGCAAATCAACAACAGATTCTAGAAAACCAAATAACGATCAATCCAACCAATGTTTTATAACATCTTAATTTTTCGTGTTAATTAATTAACATCTATTTTCTCAGTTACATTCATACAAAAATTGCAAGGTATATTATTGAATCTTTACAGTATATTAAATTATTTTATATGATTATTTTATTAATACGAGGCTTGTTCAACTGAAACACATCTTTGATCAACTTAGCCTTGAAAACCAATGCAATAATTCAAACGACGTTTGTTAAGGTTAGTAGTTTTTGTAAGCAACGCATTGATTAGTTTCTGGCGTTTGAATTTAATTCTGACTTTTATTTTAAAACTTCGATGTTGAAATGGCGTTTGTTGTTGAAAAATCCGTCCAAGTTTGATCAGCGTGCTGTCTTACAATTTTTATGCGCTGACGGTGTGCAGCCATTGCAGATTCATACCCGAATGCAAACAGGGTATGGAAATGCATGTATTGCGTACCCAACTGTGATGCAATGGTGCCGAAAATTTAAGAATGGAAAAGAGGGGACTATGGATGAATCGCGACCGGGTGCACGGTGTACTGCATTAACAGAAAACAATATGGCATGTGTGGAAGGCCTTATTAGAGAAAATCGTCGAATTTCAATTAGAGAAATTTCAGAAATTGTTAGTGCGAGTGTAGGATCTATCCACAGAGTTGTTCGTAATCTGGGTTACAGCAAAGTTTGTTCGCAATGGATTCCTCGTCTCTTGTCCAATGAACAAAATGCTTGCGAATGGGCTTATCGCTGCAACACCTCACAGACTATAAGCAAAATGGTGATGACTCTGTGAATAGTTGCTGGTGACGAAACTTGATGCGATTACTACGAGCCATCCAGTAAGTTAACGTCGATGCAGTGGAATCATTCAAGTTCACCATCACCGAAGAAGTAAGTAAAGCACAATCTTCTGCAGGAAAGGTGATGTTAACATTTTTTTCGACCATGAAGCATCCTTGTTGATAGAGTTTAAGGAACCTGGAGTAAATGTCAATGCAAATCTGTACAGTGAAAATTTGAACAAGCTTCATCAAGCAATAAGACGGAAATATCCAGGAAAACTTACGCGTGGGGTCATTTTGCAGCACGACAATGCCTCATGTTTCTAATGTGGTAAAAGAAAATCTTCAACGAAAGAAATGGAGGGTTTTAGAGCATCCACCCTGTAACCCGGATCTAGCGCCTTGCGATTTCCATATTTTTGGACCGCTGAAAAAGGCGTTAAAAGGTCGGCATTATGAGTCTGATGCAGAAGTACAGACAGCTGTGAAAGACTTCTTCAATCAGCAGCCCCAAGAATTCTTTGAGCAGGGTATACGTCGGTTAGCAAAACAATAGGAAAGGTGCCTTAACTGTGACGGTAATTATTTGTAATTAAATTGTTGAATACATTTTTTATAAAGCAAGGGTGGTTTTCAATTGAACACACCTTGTACTATTACTAGAATTACATTATTTTATAAATAAATTGATAGATATTAATTATTAAAATCCTCTTTAACAAAATATAATTGAATTATATGTTATTGCAAGTCAGTGTAAGTAACTGCATAAAATGCACTGGTTGCTGCAAAGATAACTTTTAAAAACATATTATATACATATTTTTAACACATTGTTATAATACAGGAGTGGCAAATAGGATTTGATCAAGGTGCCAAAATAAGATCAAATTTAGTGCAATTTTTCCCCGAGCCAGTACCTATATAATGTAGGTGGTATAGATAAGTGCATATACTATTATCTGAATATAAACAAAATCTATAATATCTAAGACAAATTGTAATAATATTTATTCAACATAAAGAAATACAATACAAATATAAAAAAATAATTATACAGATATAGAAAGAAAAAAAATACTAATTTTATTTTGTGTTTGAAACTTTTTGCTTCATATTACTTGCAAGATTGTTTATGTCGGGCTGTTATATTGTAGATTGCAGGGTAATACATGCTGCCGCTCTGTTAACCTGTCTATGAATGTACAAAATTTAAAACAGAAAAAAAGGTTTCGCAAGAGTAAGCGGAAGAGAAAATCGGTGACAACGAGATTGTTAATTTTTTGCTATTCCATACTTCTAAAAATTGTGTTTTCAATATGGCATTCTAATTCTTCATTCTATGACAGTCGATGACGTTCCAATTGTTGGATATGCTTCCACAGATTGACAAATGTGTCTGCCCAAATTGGATTAGATTACAGATCAATAATCCGCATTTCTAAATTTTCTAATTCCATCCAATTAAGGTCATTCTTGAAATCCTCCATATCGAATAAATCCGGATAATTAATAGTTTTTAGTAATTTTTCAATTATTGTAAAATCGTGGAATTTTTTAGATAGAACCAAAAGTATTTGAAAATTCATAGGTGAAATTCCCCAATTAGTTGTTTCAAAAATCTGCATTTTATCCGTGAAATTTATTTAAAAAAAATATGGATACATAGAATAGTGACGGTGCCGTCAAAAATTTCTCACGCGCCAAACTTGGCACGCGAGCCACTTATTTGCCATCCCTGTTATAACAGAAAATGGCCATAATTAAAACCTTTTAGTGTCTATTTATACCGTCTTCAAATAAGCGAATTTGTTGATAGGAAGTAGTAACTGTAAACCCCTTTCAGAAGATTTTGAATTAACAATAATTTATAAATTTTACTTGGTCATATATCATGTGGTACTGAAACTGAATGTGCAATATACGATATCGGAGGTTTCAGTTTTAAAATATGCTTGTATTCAAACTAAAGCAAACAGTTACAAAAGCATTAGATGGACTGAGCATTAAGTAGCCAATCAGCAAGTTTACTGCTATTTAATTATAGTTATTATCCACTTTATGGAGGCAATGCAACGCCTTGCGGCCTTCGTAGCAACTCAAAGAATGGTGATGGAGAATGCAAAACCACGTGCATTTAATAAATTCATTAAATCCTTCATCAGTGACACCGATTTTGTGTTAAATACAATGAACGAGAGAAAAAGAGAAAGACAGTGCGATCAATGCTAATAAGGGTTAACATTTAATATAAGTAGTACAGAGCTATTTTTTTCAAAAATGAAGTAAGTGCGTTATCCTGGGAATAGAGAATTATTCCGGTTTTCCTTGTAAGCTGTCGATGGTTTGTGTAAAATATTGATCTTAATTTATCTGAAAAGAAGTTACTGAGCTTTCATAAATGTCTTACTTAACTGATGTGTCCATCTTTTCCAAACGGTTTAAAATAAGTAGTAAAAATGCAGTATTTCAATTACCTGTAACAATGGAATTTACAAGTTCAATGTCACTGTAAACAAAGCCATAGGTAGACGTAACTGAATACTAGGAAATGTAAGACAAAATTAAGTTTTTAAAATGCAAATGCTTCTGGAAAAGAATGAAATCCCATCACGCGCTATAATCTAACAAATATCGCTGTTGTTTAACAAACAATAGTATGCAATTTACAGTCTTGGATACAAAAGTTCTCTCAATGTGAGAACAGAGAAAATACCTAGCACTGTTTTCGGAAAACGATACTTATAAACGAATTACACGGAATGGGAGCAGTTCGTTAGCATAGAGCGATAGTCACACACCGCGTGTCGATATTTCCTGTTGAACGTCTTCGCAGGTCTTTGACCACCGCATTGTAAAAGAGATGAAATTATTATAGGTAATGCATCAGACAAAGAAGGCATCGGAAGGAGACGCTCAAACCGTGACTTGTTCACTTTACGCATAAACACTGTTGGCTTTACGTCCCACATTTCTTCCTCCTTTATACTCGCTGAACCTCTAATTAGGAGGGGTATTGATACACAAATGATGACCGAAACCCTTTAAGTAAGCAACTTTTGGAGGCTCCTTCCACAAAGCGTCGTTGTAAATTAATGGGCTGTGTTTATGATGTAATATGCGGAAAGCGTTAATGTGAGCAGGTAATTATATGTTCCAGTGTTTCCTTTCTTGAAGGGCTGAATAATGCTACCTAGTAACTTCAATTATGTGTTCATGGTAAGTAAACCGTGTTTTACGTTAACAAAGCATGCGGTAAAATATTGTATGATTGGAACACGAAAGAGCAATGGATATATAAATCAAAGCATCGTCATGAAACCAACAGTATTTTGAATCTATTATCACTGAAAGGAACGATATAAAGAAGCATTATACCCTATTCTGTAATATCTATTCATAGGCTCTACCAGATATATTACGTTCTGGAAGTTTTAACAAAGTAAATATCAAATTTTAAATGCTTACAGTGAATCTAAAGTGATGTTATATTAAGTTGTATAGACATATATAACACACTCTTAGCGAAATAACAACAAACGTAATATATATTAAAACAAAGATCATTAAGTAGGTAAATCTGCGGTTAAACGAACAAATTAATTACATATTTACTTTGAGTCTCAACTCAAACTAACGTTCAATTTCAATTTGCATTTAGATTTCTGTAACCTTTTAGCCTACCCAGGTCTATATATGAAATACAGTCAACAAGATCAAATTTATAACAAGTTAACCACTTTTAACTACAGACGTTTACAAGCGAATGGATTATTTTAATAACATGCTAAGAGCAAGTATACAATTATCATGTCTGTATGTAACTGAAGAAGAATAACTACGCATAAAAAGACGATTAGAAGTAAGTTAAGCAAATGGTAGCGCAGCAATGTTGACGAAGGCGAGTTGTAAGACACGCGAGATAGGAGCGAGACCGTGTAGCAAACAATGGAAGTTAGCAAGCGAAGAAACAGACGTAAAGAAGAAGCAATTCAAGCCTATTAAAATCAGTAAATAACGATTATCCAACTCCTACATGTAAGAAATAAGAAGGGTAAGCCGCTAATATAATACTTTCGGAATCATGTTCAGATGAAAGCGTAATTAAGTTACTGGTAATAAGCTAACATTTTCTACGTCGCCGTAACTGCGTGAATTTGCAATTTTTAACATGCGCCTTTTTAAACAATAGACAACATATCCGAGATCTAAATAAAATAAAAATATCATGAGAAAAATCATAAAAACTGACGATAAAATATTGCGAAAAGTAGCGCAAAAATACGGTAAAATTAACACTTTTAATGTATCTGGATTTATTTTAGATATTTGTTGATCTTATTACAAACTAGCATTCTTGGAGAATATAATGCATGCAACCCAGCTTCAAGATTGATCTAATTTTCTTAAAATCAGAACAATGCCAAGACTCTATTACCGATTTATTTTGTCGTATATTAAACGTATTGTCTTTTACATTAACTGCGGAGTGCTTTCCAAAGTTCAGGTAGACGGCTCATATCTATAGGAAAGGAACATAATGGTTTGTAGACGTAAAATCTTACTTTTACTTCTTTATTACTAGGTCGATTTAGGATCGCTTTAAGCTGTTTTTTCATTATTTTCATCAAGCGGCACTACCCTATAAATTAAATCATATAATTGTAGAACAAGTCAGCATCTTCATAAAATGTAAATTATTTCGGAAACAACGGGGTTAAACTGATCCGAAATTTTCCATATACACAGCTTTAATGCAAAATACGTGCGTTTACACAATAACCTCAAAACTAAGATGGTGTTCATAGATTTCTAAAAAAGGCATATACAGGATCCTTCGAGTAAGTACACTCATTTAGTCGAATATCAGCTTAAACAATTTAGGCTATCTGAAGTGTAGTCCCTACATATAAAACCTCTAATGTAAAAATTAATAGAGTTATCAACAAAGTGGGTTTCAATTACATATTCCAGAGGATGTACCTCCGAAACACAACATTTCTGTGTGTCTGTTTATTTTCTTATGTTTCGTCTACAAAAGTTTTAGGCCTTAGCGTTTGCAGTTGATCATCGGTCCACGTATAGTTTAATCAAAACCACTTGATGAGAGTGTCAAGGGTGCGAAAGCATTTGATATTTTACGGGGAGAGTAGCAGTTTAGGCATAGGAATTTTTTTGTAATCATGTATCCACTTCAGTTAAATCCTTGTTTTAAAAATTAATTAAAATTAATATGAAAATTACATACATTAAATTATTAAGAATACCGTGATTTAATTGATACCAATGTTCACACAAATTTGAATGACATAAATACTTTTCTCTCATCAAGTTTTGGTCAACAGACAATTCTGGTTCTTGCATTCCTGTAGATTATATTTTTTACATAATTTAATTAATATGCAGGGTGTATCAGAAATAGGTGTAAATATTTAAACCAGTAATAGATTGGCTCAAGTAGAATTCAATTTTTCAAAAATCAATAAGTTTATTTTTTGAATTAAAAAATAAAATAAAATTTTGTTTGAGAACTGCTGATGATACATATAAAATGCATTTAAGCTGTAGGTTATTACCTAATTGTAAAGTAAATCCAAAGTGACAAACACGTAAAAACTTGTCTGGCTTGTGATAACAACAACAAACTGAATAGAAATTACTGACCTACCTAATGGTATCGGTTTGTGGCAGGTGATAATTTTTTTGCACATCTATCTTACTCTCCTTTGCATAACATGTCTTTGAAATCAAATTTTTGTTATTATCCTGCGGTGCTCAACAATTTTGGGTCAAATTTTCAATTTTTATTTTCCCATATGTTAAGGATCCCATTGCCAAAAAATGTTTTTTCTAGTTTGTAGGTATGTAATGTAATGTACCATCGGATTTAATATTTGTACCCATTTCTGATACACCCTGTATTGTCTGGACTATTCTTTGCCTTTTCTTTCTATTTGAACTTTTTTTCTTATTTGGAACAGTAAGTAGAATGTCTTTCCCAAGTTAGCTGATTACACAAGCAATTACTTATGAATGCATGTCCAACCAGGAATAGAACCTGAATGCTTACTTAAGAGCAATTTCTCAGAAAAAAATAATTGTTTACTACTATTAGTAATAAAGAGGCGGCCGTGGATTATAGGTTAGGGCGTTAGACTTCTACACTGTAGGTCCTACGTTCAATGCCCAGTACCGGAACTTCGGATTTTTAACGGCTGTTTTCCTTCGCAAGGCAATGGCAAACCAGCGAGGTATTCTGCCTAGTAAATTTTCTCTGGAGTAGAAGTGTTTACACTTCCTGTGGATAGGAGCCCAAGTTAAGCTGTAGGTCCTCTATGTTTGAGGCACTTTAAACGCGCAACATTAGCATAGGAGAGAGGCTTTCTACGTCTCATAAGAAATAAATCACTCGAAGAAGAAGAAGATTACTAATAAAATAGCAGCACAAACAATTTTAGAAATCATACAATTTTACTTTACAGTGCTGAAAGTAGGATAGAATTTCAAATACATATTAGCAACTTAAAACTAACAACACACTTCCTAACTAACATCATATAAACCTAGTTTTAGAACTTACTTTAATACTAGCTGAGTTTGTGCGATATACTCTCGGTTTTGTTCGATGGTTTCTTTGCAAGCATGGTAATTAAAATGCGTGAAGATGCAAGATAAGTAGTTAACAAAACAATGTTTTATTGTCGAGATAAATGGCTTTTGTTTGTTATGGACCACCTTACCAATTTTTGTTTTTGCATACCTCTGATTATTTTCTTTTTTATTTTTTTAATGAATACGTTAAATTTGTATATTTAGCGCATTCCGTCTCCACATTTGTTTTTATGTGATTGGATCTTTGTGTATTGTTATTTTTTAGTATTCCTTTGACTGTTTGTTTTATTGTAAATGATGATGATGATGCATGATGTGCATTTGAAGAGATGAAATACTCTCATGCGGATGGTTTTCATATGAGGCCTAAAGAGGGTGCGAAAAATAATATTTGACGCAAGTTCACTTTTAAGGGGCTGAAAAGTGTATTTCAAAAATGAAATATCTACGAAGGCAATTTTATAGTAATTTACTATTTTTATGTTTTATATGTATTAATATGTTTAAGCACCTTAAGTACTTAGAAATACCTTTAATATTTCACCTGTAAAAATATGCACCATTTGACCACTGCATATAGAATTCAAGTCATTCGAATGGCTCTCAGACAAATTATGTATTTGGTTTCATGTGATAGAATTACAAAGCTTGCTATTTCGTCATACAATTAACCAACTGATGTGGCTATTTTAGGACAATTTCAGATTTCCCAGATATATGCGATTTTCACTAATATAGAAGAACGTGGTAAAGCTAAAAAAAAATGCAACAAGTTTTAGATTAAACCTTTAGAAAGAAAACAAACACACCAGGCAAAAGCAATACTAAGCAATAATCTGCAAGCAAATTTTTGTTTTTGATTTATGGAGAAAAGCAAAATACTTCGATTTATGATGCTTAAGTGGACGAGTATATTTTCGATTAAAAAAATTGAATAGTAGAAAGCACTTTCTATGGTAACTAATAAAAAAATCATCAACCGTTTTATTTGTTCTTACAATCGCCATAATAGATTTATGAATGTCTCACACCAATATTTATCATATATTAAAAAAAACTGACAAATGACCCATTTGTAAATCAACTGTACGTATGAATTGCATTAGTTATTTTTGTGATAACATATTGACACAGTTTTAGCGAAGAGATCTACGTAACAACATAGCATATTAAAATGTGATGAATTAAAAATGAATATAAAAACAACTGTAATAGTTTAAATTGTGTCATTTGTAGGCGTGAATGATATTTTAAAAATTAAATTAAACAAAAATAAAAGAAGGAGAAAGAAAATTATTTAAAAAGGATTTGTTAACGTTCGATAATAATAAGAAATTTTACCTGTAGTTTTGGATATGTCTCTTTCCGTTACCAAACGCTTCCTAACCCAATCAAGGCAACAGAATAATAATATTAATAAGTTAATTTAAATGTATACACTTTTCATATTTTGCAATCGTAAATTGACGTTGCTGCATTAAAATTCAATCATGAAATAGACTAAATTAGCCTAAAACAACAGTGTGTAGAATATTAAGGAATATATCAAAGCGGTTCCTACAGCCTCTGTATCCGTGTTCCGCAACTTAATATTCATGCGTCTCTGTCAATATAGTTATTCTCTTTTCTACATAGTCTCCTCTACAAAAACTTCTCCTTAATCTTCCGTTCCTCTCTTCCTCGTATATTTAGGTTTCCATTCCCAAACCTGCTTTGGTAACCGCTCTACATTATTTCTTCTCGTGTGTTCATACCATTTCACTTACCTAATATCTATTATGTCTGTCAGTGATATGTCTAATTGTATTATTTCTTTTATTCTGCCAACATCTTCTCCAGTAGATCCTCTCCGTTTCATTAAATTTGTTTTTCATATTCTTAGTAAAAGACTATACTTCTGCGCTATATGAGGTGGTAGAACTCTTCACCATAGATTCGTACAGGCCGTTTTTTGCTTTATTTAAAATATCCCGATTCCATAAGACTGACTTATGGAATATTAAGGAATAGTAATTAAGGGGTACATATACGTATTATATGTGGGACCCAACTGCTGCAATTTGGGGACAATCTATACTGATTGGAATAATGTCAATGGCTCACCCAACTAATTAATAAACGAAATAATATTTTGAACGAAGTACTATGAACTGACGAACGTAAATCCATTAATTGCGAAATATTTAACTACACTAGAAAACCTTAGAGGGAATAGAGAAGTTACAGATGTTTCAGACAAGGACAAGGAGAATGAGTTCTTGGTATAATTCCTCAAGTTTAAAGTCAAATTGTATGTAACCTTTAGAAGACGTTGGTGTTTGACAGCTACCTCATTTATAATTCCAGAAGGATGGTGCTCCACCTCTAATACGAAAAGTGTTATAAAGTTTCTTTACTAAGAGTTTAATGGGGGATGGATTGATAATAACAAAATCGTATCTGAAGCCGCTGGATTTGTTTGTGGATTACTATCAAAGGCAGAGTTTATAATACAGATTAAATAACGTGAAAGATTTTCGGGGAAATATTTTTGACAGAATTGCCTTATGTGAACACGGAGTTGATTTCAAACATTTGTTTAAATTTTAGTTTCCTCTTGATTTTATTTATTCTGCTTTTATGGATACTTCTGTTAAAACTGTTTTAAACATACTGTAAGAAAAACAACTATCACAAATCATAAGCGCAGCTGACCTACAAATACATTGTTCGCCAAATTTAACCTTGTTAAGTAGGTGATACATATGGAAGTTAGTAGTAAAACGCAATTCTTTTTTAAAAGCAACACAAAACTACTCAAAAATTTAACAAATCCGCCTTCAGAAAAAATTAGCATTCGGTTATATTCTTGCTTAGTTAGTTATAAAGAACGTTGAAGCTTTTTTAAAGAAATGTTTCCTTGCTTTTAAAATTTCTTTATATCTCTTAATGTTTCCAAGATGCCAGTAGTGTGTGTAAAGGGTATATACACTGTATAGAAAAAAGGGAAGGTAGTAAAATTTTGAAACGAGAGACATAGAAAGACCCAATAATGTAATAATTGTGAAGTCAGTGGAGGCATAATACCTACTACTCCATGAAGTAAGTAAGTAATAAGTTGGTATTTACCTCTCAAAATTACTTCTGACCCAAGCACTAAATTATTTTACTCTAAAAGCATAGTAAGTAGTTGTAATGATTGTAAAATTACATGTTTTTATTTCTTAAACTACATGTTAGCAAAATAACATATTTCACTTTTGTTTCCAATTTCTAGATTTTTTAAAGGTTTATTTTATTGGCTAATTTTTAATATAGCTCGTTTATTATGGTTAAGATCATCTTTATAAGAATATTACTTGCCAAACACGCACATATAAACAGAAACGTTTTAAAGGTATTTCTGCAGTGGTCCAAAACATAATTTCCGTTAAAATCCGAATTTCATTTTGTTATTAAATCAGACAGTTATATATTTCCATACCGAATATATAAATATATATATATAAAAAAATCCCTCTAGCTCGAAAGAGAATAAGAGACAAAACGAGTGTGTATAGATTATTCTGTTTGCGCTTATTGCGTATTGAAGGTGACGAATTACAAGATATTGATTCTATAACTTAATGTTCCCCTAGTTTATTCCATGTGCTTCAGTAAATGGCACCCGAATTTCTTTATGTAGGTTGATATATAAAACGTAATTCAGTATTCAGTATTCAAAGCTATTGTTATTCAAGTTTTGATGAAAAGAGATAACTAAATATAATGAACGATTATTATGTTCATGTCTTAAGGTAAAAAGTTGTAATTGTCTGGAAGATCTTCTTAGTGAACTGGAATAAGAATAGCATTTAATGTTAAATGGAGAACCAATTAATTGATATTTACAACAACCGACACTTGACTGTACAATTGACATAACAACCTTAGAATTTAATTTGAAATGTTACAAAAAAATGCTTCTCTCTTACGAAGTTTTCCATTCGGCGGTTTTTCAATGTTTTCAGAAAGAATAACTAACATCTTTGCCTTAGTTGTCTTCATAACTTAACGTTGTAATATATTATGTATTATTGTATTCTTAGAAATAGATCAAATTTACAGCCAATCGTCATAACTGATATGCATTTCTTTTATCATGTTGTTACTAGTCGTTGGTCGACTAACCTACAATTTTACTCTAAATTCTTAAAACTAGGTACTTATCTTCCAAGATGTCCCCATTGGTATTTCTTAGTTCTTAAAGCAAAACACAAACTTGACGTGTTATACACCATACACTGTACTCTGCTTTGAAATTGCACACATGTGTACCAGTGTACACTACACAAGCTCAAAAGGTTTGATTCTTTTCAGTCTTCTCTTCAGATCAGTATTGTCCAGAAGTTGCAGCGCTCCATAGTTCACGTGGGCGTGCTTTGCTGCAAACCTTTTTATCTCTTTTCTGACTGTTGGAATCTTCAAATCCCTATGTAGATGATCATTCCTGTAATACCATGGGGCGTCCACAATGTTTCGGAGAACTATATTTTTGAAAGACTTGAATTTGTTTGATATGACTCTGTTTTGCACATCCCCAGAGTTGGATCCCGGAGGTCCAAACGGGTTTCAATATTTATTTGTACAATAGTAGCTCATTATATATAAAAAATTAATTGCATTGGAATTTGCAAATATCAGCAAAAAACATTCAATTTTAGTTATTTCGTTGAGGTCATTTATAAAAAAAGTTACAACAAAAAAATATAACAATAATACTATCTTCTGTTAAGAAGATTCTCATTCGGATTGTATTTATTTCTTTTTCTATTTCTATTGATGTAAAGGTTTACTTTCATAACTATCAAAGACTTAACATAAGATTAAACACGAGTAGTACCTGATTGGCCATGCAATAACATCTTTCAAATTGTGAAATCTATATGTTTGTTTTTTGGCGTGGTTTACATATTAAAGGGTCAAATAGGTAGAGAAACAATCTTCGCCAAATATAAAAGTGTATTTAGATCAAACTTCGACAGGAAATAGAAGTTAATGTCACAATTTTAATATTACGTTTCGCCACATGAAATTGGGCTTCTTCAGAAAATACTGTATATGAAATAAAACAAAAAAGACAAAGTTAGATTAAGGAACGCATTATTCTTTTGCAAACACTTACCATTAATATTTAATATATTACTTAGCACATATTATAATACATATGACGCGAGATAACAGGAACAACAAAAAATTATACACTTAGTTAAAATAATAGAACAATAACATTTAAAATTCTTAATTTTGACTAGTATTGTAATTTTTATTAATATGGCTGCAGTACCAGCAAATGGAAGACGGAAATAAACAAATTTCGATATACACATGTTAAATGTGGGGGGCATGCGTAGTTAGAAATAGTGCATCGCGCATTAATAAATTTGAAACAGGGACGTAATAAAAATAAATAATTTTAAATATAATAATACAATTTTATGTATATAAGCAAAATTTTGAAAATATAATATATATTAATAGATAAACCGAAATAAGACATTTATTTGAGTAAGTTATGATAAATGGTACTTAGATTTTCAATATCAGTTCTATAATTAATAGCATTGGGGCCTTTTTTGAATTTCGATCATTTCAAGGCAAAGCCTTTTTTTCAAAGCTGTTTCTTTATGAAGAATTTTAGGAGATTTAAAATCAAAATTATGAAAAAGTTGGTAACAGTGATCAGTTAAGGCTGTGTTATTAGTATGTGGTGAAGATAAAATATTTTTTACGGAATATTATACCAGCATAAATATTCCGTAATAAATATTTTATCTTCACCACATACTAATAACACAGCCTTAACTGATCACTGTTACCAACTTTTTCATAATTTTGATTTTAAATCTCCTAAAATTCTTCATAAAGAAACAGCTTTGAAAAAAAGGCTTTGCCTTGAAATGATCGAAATTCAAAAAAGTCCCAATGCTATTAATTATAGAACTGATATTGAAAATCTAAGTACCATTTATCATAACTTACTCAAATAAATGTCTTATTTCGGTTTATCTATTAATATATATTATATTTTCAAAAATTTTGCTTATATACATAAAATTGTATTATTATATTTAAAATTATTTATTTT
>JABXWE010027239.1:0-33685 GCA_014611495.1 Limonius californicus | reverse complement strand
AAGTCTATTACATATTCAATCTTTCTATCATTTACTTGTTTCATACTTTCTATTTCTTTTTCTAATCTTTTCTCTTCTTCTTACTGTAGCCATTCTTGTTCATTTAATTTTTTGTCATCCTTCTCAGGACGTCTCACCTTACGTCTACTCTTTCTTCTTATACTCTGTTTTATTAGTATTCTTTTCTGTTTACCTATCTTCTTCTTCAATGTTTTGGTTCCATTTTGGAACCTTGTTCTTCTTCATTGCTTCCCCGTTCTTTTTTACACGGAAGTTGTAACTCCCTCTATATTGTATTTTTATTATATCCCTCCACCTCACATTCGCTTTACCTTTCTGTTATATTTGTATCATAATCTGCGTTATTGTTATCTCTAATTGTTCTTTTCTTCCACTTTTCTGTGATTTTCATACTCATATTTATTCCTTTCTCATATAGGTTATTTTCTTTTAGTGCATTTAGCCCTGTCGCTTTTCCTCTTATTCGTAACATTTATTTGTTCTTTTCTTATATGTATCTATATCCTCCTCATTCACTTATCTTCCTGTGTCCTTCTTTTATTTTTCTCTATTATTTTCGTATTGATTTGTTCTTCTCTTAGTCTTATTATCTTATCGTCTCTCTGTTATCTTCTTCTCACCTCCTCCATTCTTTTTTACTTTTCTCAATCGCCTTTCTCCATTGATCTCTGTCTACTCTTGACTTACTCTGATGTGCTCTCGTAGTGCTTCTTTCTTTGTTCTCTTTGAATTCTTTCTATTCTCTTTATATTCTTCTCTCGCTTTCTTTACCTTTTCCGTCTTCTCCTATTTATCTCTACTGTCCCTTTATTCTTTTATTCATGTATATGTCCTTGCTTTCTTCTCATCTTTATTTGTTCTTTTCGTATCTATTTCCTTCTTGTCGTTTCTATTTTCTTACAGCTTATTCTTCCTGCCTATTTATGCTTTCTTCCTGCCTCTTTCTGGTTTCCTTTCTGTTTGATTTTCGTATCCCTCTCTGTTCCTGTAATATCCTTTTGTTGCTTTATTTAGTTTACTAACTCGTCTCTGTTACGCTGTCATGATTCTCTATTATCTAGTTTCTCCATTTTTCTTGGACTTCTTATCTGTTTTGTTTCTCATCTTAGACCCTTCTCCTTCCTTTTGCGTATTTCTGTTCTTTTCTTACGGGTTTGTTTTTGCCTGTCTATGTTATCTTCTCATCTGCTTTATTTTCTTCTTGCTTCAATCTGATATCCCCTTACTTTTTTTCGTTTAGGTTTTACTCCTTTCCACGTAGTCTTTTCTCAATTCACTTCTATTGCTCTGATCTCCTTTTATCTTTTTATTTCTTACCAATGCATGTTCGTTTTTGAACTGTTTGTTCTCCTTGCTTCCTTCTATGCTATGTTATTACTTTCATCTGCCCTATGTTTACCTGGTCGTTCTTGCCTTGCTCTTGTGGTATTGTCTTACTCGTTTATGTGCTTGTCTTATTGCTTTCTCTTCCTGCCTTACTCTATTCTGTTCTTGTCTTTTTACTCTCTGTTCTTCTTGTTTTGTTCGTGATTGTGTTTTCTTATCTTTTATGTTTATGTCTTAACCATTTCTATTTTCCTGTTTTATATACTTCTTGTTCGTTTCTTATTTCCCTAATGTTTTCCCTTTCTGTTAATTCTCTTCTTTGTTACATTCTTACCCCTCTATGTACCCTTGGACTTTTCTCGGTTTCCTTAGCCCTTTCCACATTTCTCTGGTCGCCCTTATTCATCCTATGCTGCTCCTCCTGGTTTTTATTCGTTTTCGTTTGCTTCTTAACCTTCTTCGATTAGGTTACTAGTCAACTCCTACCCGTTTTTCACACTCTTCTCTTTTTTGTTGAATGATCTCTGACATCTTAATATTCCTTTGCGTCACTTCTGATTCGTTCTTTCTCCTCTTGCAGATAACAGCTTTTATTACGCCTACTTGCACTTGTATTATGAATATGTTTAAATGTTAAACAAATGGCAATTCCTTAATTTTACTATCTACCATATGAGAACAAAGAATATATTTTTGCTTACTTACTTAAATGAACACGAATTGTAACTTACCCCGACTTAGTCTACTAATGGACTTTTTTGCTTGTGTGGTTTATGCGAAGAAAATACAAAATGGGTGGTTAGTTATCTAAACGCGCGTTCAGTGTACACGTTTTTTAATTGTTTTATTGGCGAACCAACATTGTGTAGAATGTAGACGAGTCGTTCAATTCCGTTTTTGCGGAGCTCCATTATATCGGAGAATCCCCAGGTTTTGTTTTCGGGCCGAAGAGTTAGGTGATGATAAATCGCGAAAAGGGAGAGCGAATAACAATTAGGAATGACAAGCAGAAGACATTAATAATCGCGTCCATTTCACAAATTCGTTTAAAAATTACAATTTCTTTCGGCAATCAATCAACCCGAAATGTCAAAACTCCCGCGAAAACAATTCGTTTGAATTACAATACTCAACGTAATCCCGATTCCTTTCTTCATTAATTTTTCCTCCATGCACGCGCGTTTATTTTAGGTGCTCGGGGTGAATTATGTATTTAACGACGATTTGGAAGTACAAACAGCATAATGAAATATGACGGCGCAGTGATTTCGCATTTTTAGACACGATTTTCTCCTTCACCCCACGCTTCACATTTTGGGGTGCTCTCCACATTATTAGTGTTGCAAGGGGTTAAATAACCTCGGTTATGTCAAAATTACTTATAAACGATGCTTAATTTACAGTTAAATTAATAGAGCGAGAAATTAGAAATTTTATGGTAGAAAACGTTACCGCAACGATTATACTTGCTTTATTTTAGACAGGGCCGGATCCGAACAAGGAGTTTTCTTTCAGATAATTTTACTTAATTTTTGAAATTGTATGTAAATTTCCTGTAGAAGCGTTTTAATTATAATAATGCAACTAAAGTTGGATAAGCGAATTTTGCTGTACTCGAAAAAGTGCTCTAAACTGTTAAATATGATTATAAATTTAAATACGTAACATCGAAAATCAGTAAGTAGAAATAAATGCAGAAAAGTAAATATTAATTATAACATTGAACATTGAAATGGTTACATAATCAGAAAGAAAACATTTGAAATTGAAGTGAGTCGCGGTTATGCCGTAAATTGAACGCAACGGAGGATAATTATACTTATGGCTAGCTCAAAATTTAGATTCGTGTAATTTTCAAATTTTCTATTAAATAGGTGTACGTTACATAGATTAAATAACCTATTTTCGAATATAGCTAGTTTCTGATTGTCAAAAATTGGTAGACGGTGTCAGAGCAATTAACTACGTAAATATAGATTTTTTATTAAACTATTCATCGTTTAAAAAGTATTACGAACGGTAAAATCTACTAATTTTATTTGTTAATATGGTTGTTTCTTATAGCCCTCAATATAAAATATGCAAAATCTAACTCAACTGTTTGTAGACAACAGAACTGGTAGTACATCGATTGAAAAATAAATACATTATAATCCACTAATTTTATTTGTTAATATGGTTGTTTCTTGTAGTCCTCAATATGAAATACGCAATTGTTTGTAGACCGCGCAACTAATCAATTGAAACATAATTTTAAATGAGCTAAATGCATCAAAAATACCTATATTATTTGTTAATATGGCTGTTTCTTGTAGTCCTCAATATAAAATATGCAAAATGTTACTCAATTGTTTGTAGACAGCAGAACTGGTAGTACCATCGAATGAAAGATAAATACATTAAAATCTACTAATTTTATTTGTTGATATGTTGTAGTCTTGAATATGAAATAATAAAAATGTAGCTCAGTTGTTTGTAGACAGCAGAACTAGTAGTACATCGAATGAAAAATAAATATAAATGAGCTAAATACAATAAAATCCACTAATTTTATTTGTTAATATGGTTGCTCCTTGTAGTCGTCAATATGAAATATGCAAAACGTAACTCAATTGTATATAGACCGTCGAACTGGTAGTACTGGTAGTAGTCTTGAATATGAAATAATAAAAATGTAGCTCAGTTGTTTGTAGACAGCAGAACTAGTAGTACATCGAATGAAAAGTAAATATAAATGAGCTGAATACAATAAAATCCACTAATTTTATTTAACTACAATAAAATCCACTAATTTTATTTGTTAATATGGTTGTTTCTTGTAGTGCTCCATATGAAATACGCAAAACGTAACTCAATTGTTTGTAGACCGCCGAACTGGTAGTACATCAATTGAAAAATAATTAAAATGAACTAAATGCATTAAAATCGACCAATTTTATTTGTTAATATGGCTGTTTCCTGTAGTCCTCAATACGAAATATGCAAAATGTTACTCAGTTTATAGACAGCAGAACTGGTAGTACATGGTTGTTTCTTGTAGTCTTGAATATGAAATAATAAAAATGTAGCTCAGTTGTTTGTAGACAGCAGAGCTAGTAGTACATTGAATGAAAAATAAATATAAATGAGCTCAATACATTAAAATCCACAATTTTATTTGTTAATATGGTTGTTTCTTGTAGTCCTTAAAGGAAATATGCAAAATGTTACTCAATTGTTTGTAGGCAGCAGAACTGGAAGTACATCGAATGAAAAATAAATACATTAAAATCTACTAATTTTATTTGCTAATATGGTTGTTTCTTGTAGTCTTCAATATGAAATAATCAAAATGTAACTTAGTTGTTTGTAGACAGCAGAACTGGTAGTATATCGAATGAAAAATAAATACATTAAAATCTTCTAATTTTGTTTGTTAATCTGGTTGTTTCTTGTAGTATTCAAAATGAAATTATCCAATTTTAATTCAGTGGTTTGTATACAGCAGAACTAGTAGTACATGGTTGTTTCTTGTAGTCTTGAATATGATATAATCAAAATGTAACGCAGTTGTTTGTAGACAGCAGAACTGGTGGTACATTGATTGAAAAATAATTTCAAATGAGCTAAATACATTAAAATACACTAATTCTATTTGTTAATTTGGTTGTTTCTTGACCGCCGAACTGGTAGTACATCAATTGAGAAATACTTTTCAGTGAGGTAAATGCATTAAAATCTACCAATTTTATTTGTTAATATGGCTGTTTCTTTTAACCCTCAATATGAAATATGCTAAATGTTACTCAATTGTTTGTAGACCGTCGAAGTGGTAGTACATCTAATGAAAAATAAATACATTCCAATCTTCTAATTTTATTTGTTAATATGGTTGTTTCTTGTAGCATTCAATGTGAAATTATCAAATTTTAATTCAGTAGTTTGTAGACAGCAGAACTAGTAGTACATCGAATGAAAAATAATTTTAAATGAGCTACATACATTAAAATCTACTAATTTCATTTGTTAATATGGCTGTTTCTTGTAGTCCTCAATATGAAATACGCAAAATGTTACTCAATGGTTTGTAGAAAGCAGAACTGGTATTACATCGAACAAAAAATAGTTTTAAACTTATTGATTATTCAGCAACTAGTACTGCAACACATAGAAAATGATTTTAATTTATCCAATTTGTTACATATGAAAAAATGCACAATGACAAACCAGTGAGGTATTCTGCCTAGTAAACGTTCTCTTTACCCTTTTTGTAGTTCGGAGCCCATGTTTAGCTGTAGGTCCTCTGTGTCTGTGGTACTTTAAAACGCACAACGCAGTCATAGGAGAGAAGATCTCTATGTTTCCTAAGAGACAAAGCCCTCAAAGTTAGAGATATTATTAAATACTGTTTTTACGAATTGGTATTTTTCTGTAGTACTCAATAGTACAAGTACAAACAATTTGTAAACGATAACAGTTATTCTTATGCCCTGCTCAAAGTTTAGATTCGAGCAGTTTTCAAATCTACGATTCACCTCAAATCTGTTCTGTCTATTCTGAATTTCTATTTAATTCGATACAATACTATTTTTGTGAAATTAGCACGTTTTAGTAGTACTTATCCAATAGGAAGTGTAGTGCTATTTTTTGCAGTTCTAAAAGTAGTTCTACATCTGATTGAAAATCATTTATAATTAGCCGAAGACAACAAAGTTATTTTGAGGTATTTTATACGCATTGTCTTTTAAATTGGTTGCAGTTGGCTTTCCAGCGTTATAGTAGACGGCCCTAAGTTCTGGAAAGGACAGGGGAAGGAGTATATTGGTTTTCCGATATAAACAGTTATATTTAATTTTGAATCGCCAAGTCAGTTTGGCATACTCTTAATATTGTGTTGTAATAGTAGGAAATTTAAAACTGAAACATGCATTGTGTAATGTTACAAAAAGGGTGAAGTAATACTCAACCGGTATTCATTTAACGTGCATTGCCAGAAGTTTACAATTACATATTATATCAAAGTATTTAAAGCTAGTTAATAAAGTTAAAACGTTTTGGAACTATCACCGTGCAATATGAGATAGTTTTGTTGTAATATTGGCTACGTGCCTGCTCGTTAACTTTCGGAATTTAATTTTGCAACAAATAGTTCTCTAATGCACATAACTATCCCACTCACGCAACAGACGGGGCACACAATACTGAAACACAATACCATATTCATTTTTACCCCATAACTGAACTTTATCGGTGGAAAGGGTTCAGGCGAAAGCCACCCTTAGCGAGAGGCGAATTGGGTTCGATTTTCGACGAGGGTATTGAAATGAAGCAACGTGCTCTCACTTAGAAGCCATCAAAAGGGGGTGTCAATCATTTAATATTGAATTTACACATCGACGAATTCGGAACCATGTTGAATTGTGCTTGAACGGAATTTTAAAACGTGAAACGTGTCAAATGTTGTATTTATACGGCTGTATAAAGTGGTTTCACGCAAAAATCTGTTTTGCCGCGTCGAAAGAGAATGGATTGATTGGCTCCTCGTCCTGCATCCGTCCGTGTTTTGAAAGGTTTAATTAAACGCAAATAGGGACGGTTTGTCCAAGCGAACGTAATGGAAACCAGCCTAGAACTTTCGAACGCAAATACTCACGAATTCATAACCAAATATTTGAGAGTATGTAGATCGCGCAAGAAACTGTTGTCCTGTGAATCCTGCGATCAAATAGAAACAGTGGGCGAGTTTTCCGAGAAAATAAACCCTTTTAATGGGTAGATAATAATTTATAAGCAAACCCTCTCGACTGTTTGGAGGCCCTTAATCTTAGCTCTGCAATGCATGGCCGGCTGCTTTCCAACGTACGTTGTTATATTTCGACAGTGGGAAATTAACATTTTATCTCGAACTAGGTAAATAGTTTTACTCAATTCCACCTCAAGACTACGAAGTTTAAATTAGTATAAGTTTGCACAAGGGAACTCCATTTGCTGATGGGAAATACCCAGTGTTGGTATGATCCAGTAACTATGAACTTTTTAGCATTATTTTTACTATACATTGGGCAAAAATGAAGCACTATAACTACTAATATCCTTTTATAACAATATAACATTAACTGGGGCCGCCCAGCATTACAAGCGTAGCGTGTCTTCAGGCGCTTCTTTACCCCAGAATGTTACTCTTAGGAACGTAAGGCTGTGTCTAGAGACCACGAACCCCTCAGAAATATCACCTATATCTGGTGGCAGCTTCCTACATTGTAGCTATCTGAACTACATGATCTCTTAGGAACATTATGCAGTAATTCATATAACCGCTTGGCAATTTAATTCTCGGAGTGTCCCAATAAAGGGAAACTCCATCTAAGTAACACGAAATATACGTGACACTTATTGAAAGTATTTAATATTCGGTCGTTGCTCCATGACGACTGACAAAAATACGTTGTACGCGCTAGCGTCCTGCACGTGACATTTATTGAAAGTATTTAATATTCGGTCGTAGCTCCATGACGACTGACAAAAATACGTTGTACGCGCTAGCGTCCTGCCTAGAACCCATCAGCTATTCGAATTTTGCTTGACCTCCGTCTATTAATGCAAATGTAAAGCATTACATGCTGCCTTACTTTTGGTTTAATTTCACGTGGCTCCACTGCAGCAGCGACAATTCCAGAATGAAATTGCCAAGCTTCGTATGTAGGTTAGCTATTGGGACTAGACTAAACTCTTCGAGAAGAGCTTTTTCTGACATATATTTCGTAAAATATTATATAAATTTAAATATATTTGATTGTTCTAACATCGCAGCAACAAATTTTAATTTATTTTCTTATTTTTCAGGTATGTTTAAACTTCCAAACTTCTCTTTTGTGGTTTCGTTCACCGGGTTGGTAAGTTGCTAAAGTAAACCTCTAATAATAATATTTTCTCTTACCATCCTTCATGGCAATATATATTTATAAATAAACTTAAACAAGCACAATATTTGTGTTTCACCGCCGTATTTGCTGTATTTTGGCTCCTCCCCTCATCTTACGATTTGCTACCATAGCTTTTTCTTTGAAAACACGATTTTAGTAGCGTTTTATGCTTTGTAAGACCTTTCTAATTATGCCAGAAAATTGTTCTGCTCAACAATAATAATAGCAAAACGTACTATTAACCTTCTATATTTATTTAACTTTATTAAATACTATAATGACAAAACAATGGATTTGGTGAATCCGATTTGAGATTATTTGAAAAGTTATGAGTCCATGGCCATATCCTTTGCTTAGTCTTTTGTACTGCTACTGATGATCATTGCCAAACTAGTGAGATGTTTGGACCCCTCAGACTGTTCGGTCCCTTCGTAATCGTGAACCATGTCAGTCGGACACTGTACACATGCAGATTGTTTTCTGAATAATAGACTCCTGGATACATATTTTGCTCATTATTTTGATTCCCTAATCTTTTCCTGTTAATTTTATGTGCACCGCCAAGCTACATTTGTAATCGTTCATTGTGGCAGTCCCCACAAATATACTAACTGTTTCTTAAATATGGAGTGGGCGCATATTTCGCTCATTTATTCATTAGTTTTATGAATTGCACAATGTCATTGAGAACTTCTGGCCGTTGATGATTTGGAAACAGTTGAAACCCCTGAAACTGTATATTGTAAACCATATTTGGATCCTTCAAACAGTTTTGACGTCAACGGTTTGGACTGCTTAAACAGTTGAGACTCCTTAAACAGGTTGAACCCCTGACATAGTTCGGAGTATTGAAACAGTAGGGCATCGTTAATAAATTCAAACTTCCTAAACAGTTTGGACCTGTAAAACTGTTCACACTTCTCAAATCGTTTGAAGTCGTTAAGCAGAGGACTCCTGAACTAGATCGCCTTCCTTACACGTAAATAGTTCGATTTCCTTAAACAATTCATATTTCTTAAACAGTTCAGATTCCTTAAACAGTTCGAACGTTCTAAACAATTTGGACTTTTTAAGCAGTTTACCCGAGAAACAGTTCGGGATTCTTAAATAGTTCGAACTTCTCAAACAGTTCGAAGCCCATAAACAGTTTAGACTTGTGAAACTGTCTTCAGTTCTTAAAAAGTTTGATTAATCAGAGGACATATAAGCCCATTTGACTTCATTAAACAGTTCAGATTCTTTAAACAGTTTGAACATTCTAAACGATTTGGACTTTTTAAGCAGTTTACCCGAGAAACAGTTCGGGATTCTTAAATAGTTCGAACTTCTCAAACAGTTCGAAGCCCATAAACAGTTTAGACTTGTGAAACTGTCTTCAGTTCTTAAAAAGTTTGATTAATCAGAGGACATATAAGCCCATTTGACTTCATTAAACAGTTCAGATTCTTTAAACAGTTTGAACATTCTAAACGATTTGGACTTTTTAAGCAGTTTACCCGAGAAACAGTTCGGGATTCTTAAATAGTTCGAACTTCTCAAACAGTTCGAAGCCCATAAACAGTTTAGACTTGTGAAACTGTCTTCAGTTCTTAAAAAGTTTGATTAATCAGAGGACATATAAGCCCATTTGACTTCATTAAACAGTTCAGATTCTTTAAACAGTTTGAACATTCTAAACGATTTGGACTTTTTAAGCAGTTTACCCGAGAAACAGTTCGGGATTCTTAAATAGTTCGAACTTCTCAAACAGTTCGAAGCCCATAAACAGTTTAGACTTGTGAAACTGTCTTCAGTTCTTAAAAAGTTTGATTAATCAGAGGACATATAAGCCCATTTGACTTCATTAAACAGTTCGGATTCTTTAAACAGTTTGAACATTCTAAACGATTTGGACCTCTTAAGCAGTTTACCCGAGAAACAGTTCGGGATTCTTTAATAGTTCGAAATTCTAAACAGTTGGAAGCCAATAAACAGTTTAGACATGTGAAACTGTTTTTACTTCGTAAACAGTTTGAAGTCGTTAATCAGAGGACATATAAGCCAGTTTGACTTCGTTAAACAGTTCAGATTCTTTAAACAGTTTGAACGTTCTAAACGATTTGGACCTCTTAAGCAGTTTACTCGAGAAACAGTTTGGTATTGTTGAATAGTTCGAAGCCCATAAACAGTTTAGACCTGTGAAACTGTTTTCACTTCGTAAACAGTTTGAAGTCGTTAAGCAGAGGACGTATAAACCAGTTTGACTTCGTTAAACAGTTCAGATTCTTTAAAAGTTTTTGAACGTTTTAAACAATTTGGTCTTCTTAAGCAGTTTAAACGAGGAACAGTTCGGGATTCTTTAATAGTTGGAAATTTTTAAAACAGTTTGAAGCCCATAAACAGTTTAGACCTGTGGAACTGTTTTAACTTCTTAAACGGTTTGAAGTCGTTAAGCAGAGGACCTATAAACCAGTTTGACTTCGATAAATAGTTCAGATTCTTTAAACAGTTTGAACGTTTTAAACATTTTGAACTTCTTAAGCAGTTTACCCGAGGGACAGTGCGGATTCTTAAATAGTTCGAAATTCTTAAACAGTTTAGACATGTGAAACTGTTTTCACTTCTTAAACAGTTTGAAGTCGTTAAGCAGAGGACTTCTGAACTAGTTTATCTTCCTTAAACAGTGTGAAAGTGTTAAACAATATATAATATAATATACAGGTTATTTCTTAGATATAGACTCATGGATGTATTGGTTGCTCATGCTCTTTTTGCTGGATTTTTTGATGAACATCGCCAAACCACGTCGGACACTGCCTTTTTTTTAGGTGTTTCGGACTTCTTAGACTGTTCATACTACTTAGACAGTTCGGACATTCGTAATCACGAATTGTGCGAGTCCGACCCTGCACACACAGATTGTTTCCTAAATTGTACAACATAACTTTGCAAAAGCAGCGGAAGCCCGGTTTCAATTTTAAAACTTTAAGTTGGAATTTTGATCTTTTCCTGAACTCTCAATAAGTTCCAACATCAACAAGTTTCCTACATTCATGTTACTACCCATTCAATGATATTCTTGTCATGTTGAATGTGGCGAACAAACCTACCGCTTTTTATAATAGTAATGAAAGTAACATGTTAATGTTTAGAGATAATTAGTTTATGTTTTTCTTTTCGATATTTCTAAAGAACTAATTGTATTGATGAGGTCGCACGGAGATTTCGATTATCTCTCCACATGCTATAATTTTTTAATTATATCCAAACGTATGGGACATCTGCAGTGCCAGAGAGATCTTTGCAGCTCATCTATGCAAAGTTTTTAAAAGCATTGATGAGCAAGACAACCTTATTGTGTTCTGCTGTACAATCTCAGTACTGGAGCTTTTTTGTTGGTGATTGTCCTTACTTCATTATAAGCTTTCTCATTAACATTCCAGCTCAATGGCTCATATTTGTAGTGATAATTCAACGCTAAATTATTTATTTGTCGTACTATTGAAATGCGTGTTGTTCATAAAATCTTAAAAGGTCAGACATCTGCAAATAACGTATTATTACACGAGTGGCTGCACTCGCAGAAAGGAAAAAACTTTTCAATTTGTTCCTGGCACGCATTGAAGAAAATGTAAAACAATAACCCGCATACTTTATCACATCCCCGTATCATTTTCCTCGAAGAGAATACAAACAGCCTTCGTACGTGTTGCTATATCAAACTGTCGATAGTTGATATTGGCTACGAAGCGAAACGTCCAAGTGCAAGTTCCAACGACGCGAAGAAAGCTGAACAACGCCGTCAAAATGTAGCGCAAGAAATGGAAGGTTTGCTCCGAGTTTTTACTATTTTTATTGCATTTTTGTTCTACCCAGACAACACAGCTTCAAGTGTTTGTATTTTCAAACTTCAATCTCGATTGATTTTCGCTTCAAGTGGCTCCTTCTCTTTCAACAATGTTTTGTTAACGTTTTGCAATTCTGCTGCTGCATAATGCAACCGGGGGTTTTCAAGCCCTAAAGCACAAATCTTTATATTTTTCTTGTTTCGATATAAATTATTGGAATAGTGCAGCGTTTCTGATATTTGGTTTAGGGGCGTACCCCGCCTAAGCATTAGAAATGGAATTTCTGCCGGCGAAATAATTAGATTTTGTCAAAATTTGAGATCTTGATTCTGCACCCCTCGCCGAAACTGAAATGTCTCGTACCTCCAGCTTAATTAAATTTTTTCCCTCCGGCGTTATGGCGAGAAAAATATTTTCGCTGCGAAAACAACAGCGAATAAAAGTAATTATTTTCCACGTCTTAAAGTATTTGGTGCAGAAATAATAGTAATGATAGCGCTCGACTGCACTACACCATTATGTGGTGCTTTTACAAGCTTATGAACTCTGCGCTCAGATAAACCATCCCCCATTATGGAAAATGAACAATAAAAACCGAGGTCACGGCATTTATTAATTAGTCCAGCGTCCCATAAGTAATTAGTCTAATTATTATGTTTTTAATTATCGCTGTCGAGACGAGCTAGTTTATACATTACAGAGTATTTCTGACTAGCGCTATTATTCGAATTTCTAATTAAAAATTTATTGAAACTGCTCCTTTTATTATTGCTTGTTATTGCCACATGGGCGTTATTAAATAATAGCAACGTAAAGCCAGCGAAAGCACAAAATGTCTGTACTACCTAAAACTCTATTTTCTACACTTTAGAATTTTTAAGGAAGCGTAAGAATAATTGTCGTGAATTTGTAATTTGTTGAAACGTGGCTTTGCGATTATTGCTATTTGGACTTTGCTATGTAATTGTAACAAAAGAGTGTCTAGCAGCATTTTTTTATAAAGGGTATATTCTCATGATTTTATATAATTAAAGATTTAGTGCAGCTTTGCCGTCTATTTTTCTACAAAAAAAAGCTAGCTAAAGTTTAAAGTATGATCACTATCTAGAATTTGGAAATATTTCGGAAGGCATAAAAGGTACTGTCCCATGATTTTGTAGTTATCAACTTATTGTAAACTAACTTTTAGATCTTTATTATAAGTGCCACATTATTTGATGTCTAATATCTTTATTTTTTCACTAGAAAACGCAAGCATTATAGTAAAAATGACCTAATCCTAAATTTGTAACTCTTGAGTTTATCGAAACGTTTATTTATTTTTCGTTACTGCCACTAGGACGTTGAAAATTAATATTTGATTTTTTGTTCAATATTATAATTGCTAGTAGGACTTTGCAACTTGCCACAATTAAAACGTCATCAGGTGTATAGTATGTTCAACACATTGGACTTATTTTCTACACGTGTGTACATCGTAAAACTGATTTCATTGTGAATTGGTAGTTAAATTATATGCAAATTAATTTTTTTTAATTACTGTTTTTGCCACTAGGACGTTGCAAAGTAACAGTATCCACAAGTAAAATATCTGTACAGCCTAGAAATTTATTTTCTTTACTTAAAAACGTTGTAAAAATGATTTTATTTTCAATTGACAATTTAAAGTTTATCTTTTTTTCATCATTACTACTACTGCCACTATAACGTTGCAACGTTACAAGATCAATACAGAATTTAAGTGCAAAGTATCTTTTATCACCATCTACGACTATATTTTCTAAAAACAGCTAAATGTAGGATATCTTCACCACCTAGAACTTTATATTCTACAGTTGTACATGGTACAAATGATTTGATTGTAAATTGATAACTAAAAGTTTTGTTTTTTTTTCATTACCATTGTTGCCACTAGGACGTGGCAATACATCAGCAATAAAATGGCATTTATGTGTAAAGTATCTCATCTCTAGAACTTCATTTTCTACGCGTGAAAACATCGTAAAACTGATTTGATCATGAATTGATAATTATATTTTAAAAATTTGGCTGTTACTGGTATTGCCAGGATGACGTTGCAAAGTCACAGCAGCAAAAAAACAACTGCATGTAGACTATCTTCACCGCCTAGAACCTTATTTTCTGGAGAATATTCTAAATATTGAGAATATTGTAGAACTGTTTTTGTTGTAAATTGATAATTAAAGATTATCTTTTACTTTATTACTATTGCTGCCAGTAGGACGTTACAACACAACAGCAACAATACAACTATTCAGTGTCTCATTTCCATTACCTGTGACTGTATTTTCTATTGTATTTTAATCATGTATTATTATTTAAAACTATCATAATTTAACTTAATTCAATAGCGGCAACAAACAGAAATAATATATGAAACGATTTCACCACTTTTACCTTTATGTTTCCGTTAGACAACATTTATGGTTACACAATATGGCCCATACTTTGAAATTGTAATTATAATTTTACAAAATTGCGGTTCATTATTGTGTTGTTCTTGCCACTGGGATGTAGTAACAAAAAGACAGCTACGCGGAAACTGCCTTCATCACCTACAACTTTATTTTCTACACTCGAAAACATTTGTGGGGGCATAAAAAATGACCTTGTCATTTTGTCGACCAAGACCAGAGTAAAGGGTAGACTTTTATTCGGTTAAAAGGGTCATATATCATAACAAGGTCTGCAGAATCAGTGCGTTCAGCAAACTAAAGGGTTTGTTACAAAATGGCCGCTATTTTTTAAAGCTCTTTCAAAGAATTTTTATCTTCCGTATGTGCGTTCTTTTTATCGCGCGAACTTCGGCCTCGGGGACGCTGCGGGCCATTGAAAAAGTAAATTAGGGTTTAATTTAGGTACTTTAAATTTTTAAAACACGATGGAAGCACTTGAAGATGTTACTCAAAAAGTAATGATTTTCTAAGAATATTAACCGATTTTCATACGTAAGCGTGTTTAAAGTTTTAATTTAGTGGATGTGTAGTTATCCACATGGTAAAATGCAGATTCATTAATATAAATCAATTAAAACGGAGGCAATTCGGATTGTCCGAAACGAATTACTGTTGGCTCTATAAATAAGCTTGCACAACACTAACTTATAGTTACATTCATTTAATTGTGATGTTTGATTAATTCTACAGATTTTTATTCATATTTTGACATCAGCTAGTAATGCAGTGGCCTGGTTTCAGTTGTTTTTGTGAAATATTCCACTTTGAATTGCAGAAGGAATCTAATACGTCTGGAGATGTAGCTAGTCACTCATTATACGTTTTAATTCGCCTATTAAGCACATTTAATATTATGCTTACTTTGAATCATTCATTTCAATCGATTTTTAAATTTAGTTTTGTAATCGTAGATTGTTTTGTGTAAACTATGCTACCAACGACAATGCAGTTAGCTGTAAACGCGGACCTAGCTGGCCACTCAGGTTAGATCCACTTGCTTGAATATTATTTGTTTTTAAGTTATTAATTTCTTAGCCATATAAAAAGAAGAAATATAATACGGAGATCTAGCTGGCCACTTACAGTTCTTTGCGCTTTTATCTATCTTCTGTGAAGTAAGAAGTTTTTAAATGGGGGTTTGTTTTGTACAAATGTTGGTACAAAAGAAAACGACGATCATTTACGTCAATATGATTGCTTATTTTCAGATTTAATGCTGTTTACAACATTCTATCATTGAAATGGCAACAAAATAGCTCTATGTTTCTAACAAGACGGCAATTTCGATGGTTCTAATGTGGCGAACCAGCGAGCTTTTCAATATAATATCATTTGTTTATATCTATCGATCTTGAAACATTTACTTTTTAAATTTCGTTTTGATTGAGAAACTTTATATTGTCGGATGAAACTACAAAAAACTACGGCTACAACGTCGAGAAGGAGTTGGCTACAATCTGGATATGTCGTTGATTACAATCTAGGGATATAGTTGGCTACAATCTGGAGATATATTTAGTTACAATCTGTAGATGTAGTTGGCTACAATCTAACGATACAGTTGGCTACAATCTGAAGATATAGTCAGTTACAATCTGGACATGTACTAGTTTAACCATAATTCAGTTGGATCCAGCCTTAGCTTCTGATTGTATATTTGGAAAATAATTTTTTTGTTTTAGATAAATACAAATCTCATTAAATGTGGTCTGGAGATATAGCTGGATGCGTGATACAGCTTTGCCTTTGGATCTAATTAAAGTGGAAGGTGATTCAAGTAGTATTTAATCTTGAATGCGGGTTGTGAGAACATATTGCGGTAAATTGTTAACTTCGATTGAGGTATTAACGCCGTCAATTATTAATACAAGTTTTGTTATTTAAAGTAAGGTTGCATGTACTCCTGTAATGGCAATGTTGCGTAATGCTTGAACTTTGTAAAATTTAATTTGGTCTAATTGGTTTATCGCCTGGCACCTCCACCAAAATCCGAATTAATATTGCATGCGGTATAATGTGTAACGGCGTAATGTCCTAATGGGGATTCAGAAATGGACGCATGTATGATTTGTTTATGATCATCCTGATGTATGGTGGAGTTTGTGCATTTTAGCACAATTTCGCAATTCGAATGCGCATTTAATATTTACGTCTGCGAATTTGGTAAGCACAAATTTTGCTTTTGATCATGATAATTTACGAATTGTATAATAGTTGGTGCAGGATGCTGCAAATGTCTAATGCTAGTGTCACAAAGAAAACGCTTGATGATTGGTGCAGTTGCTGTATACTTTCTCCTAAGGATATTCACGCGCGACAAAGCGCGTGCCGGGACAATAGATGCATGGAAAATTCATGAAACTGCGCATTCTGCATTTTTCGGGTTAAAGTGAAAAGTGGAGACATCTTATAAATATTGCCGGCGAGTTGCTTTTAAGAAAACCAACCAGCAAGGACGAGCTTTTTGCATATCTGACAAATTTACTAGTGGCGTTAATGGGCTCGACGATGGCGTCTCGTTCCCTTGTTCTCAAGAAATCTCCGATCAAAGAAAACAGGAACTTTCTTATGATTGACAAATAATGTAATAGTTTATTTAAGAAACCAGCTCAAAGCGGGCAAATTAAGGGAGAAAACAGAAAGATTATTCCTGATAAGTTTTATAACATTGAATTGTCAGTGTTAGGAGATGAATGCGTGATAAAAATGACTGAAAGTTCTTTTACTGTCATCTTCTAATCGTTTTTTAATGAAATCTTGACAAAAGATTTCATTTTTTAACGAAATGCGGAAGGATTAGATAATTAAACATTCTACTTTTTATCGCACCTCTGTAATGTTCTTCCTCTTCTTTAGTCGATTTTGATGTAATCTGGAATGGCATAAAATCTATCGAAAAGTTTTTTTAATACAGGAATGAACTTTTGCAAATTAATTATAAAAGGAGGAAAGACATTAGCATAACATTCTCCATACCCGTTCATTGCAGGTTCATTCCATGCTGATAAAATCTGAAAAGGAAGAACTAATTATGAAAAAGTTTTTCACAAGTTTTATTAAAACTAAAATAAAACCAGACGTTTGTATACATTCAACATTATATTAAGGAAGACAATATTACCCGTTCATTGTAGGTTCATTTCATGCTGGTAAAATCTGAAAAAGAAGAACTAATTGTGAAAAAGTTTTCCACAAGTTTTATCCAAACTAAAATAAAACCCAGAAGTCTGTGTACATTCAACATTATATTAAGGAAGACAATATGGGAATCGAAGTTTTCAGTATTAAAACGCAACAGAAATTGAATTTGACTTATAACTCTTTAGCAGTACTATCTAGAGTATTCTCCCCCCTTTTACGGAATACTAACCAGCCATTTCCATATGTAACAGCAAGGTACAATAGATAACAACGTGTACAATTATTTCCCTAAATACAAAAAAATCATAGTTAAGGTGTACAAAAAGCTCATGGGCTTTAGTCCGAACAAATGCTTGGAAAGCTGGAATTTATATCTTCCCCATTAAAAATAAATCAAGATCAATACTCCCCCCCCGGCGATATTTATGAAATCAAGAAGAAAATATTATGATAAAGAATCGCAATTATTTTCAATAATTTTTAAACACAAAAGGAGAATGATATTGGTACTATTTAGTATTTGTGTATGATGTGGCTTTTGTAATAGGCTCCCCTCCTTGCCGATTTTGACGAAATATATGAAAGAAAAATCTAAGGACAAGGTTTATATACAACACAAACGCAGAATGCAATACCAATTGAATTAAATTGTTACCCTTTTAAGTCGTTTTATTGTAGTGTATGTCCCCCCCCCCATTATATAAAATCTGGAAACAGAACACACGTTCATACTTTTTAAATATGGAAATAACAAACCTTAAGTATTCCCAGATTTCAGTACTTGTATATGTACTATTTTAATATCCTTCTACTTATCGCCAATTTTGGTAAAATCTAGGAAGAAGAAACGCGAGGGGGGAGATTTTGACATAACAAAGGTAAATCTGCACTATCTTCATCTTCAAGATCTACTTTAATTTAAATCAAGTAATTTAATCTTAAGTTTTGTATACATTTAGAACAATTATATTAGTGTGCTATAATTAGCTGCCCGAAATGCTTTCAGATTCAGTCAAGGAATACCTGACAAGATGTCAAATAAAATACTACATTTTTTAGGGATTAAATATGAGAATGTTGAATTGACATTTCAATATATTAAATTTGTATTTGGACAAATATCATATTTCAATAATATTCAATATTCTCGATCTTAAGTACTTTCTTTCAGGTCACAAAATGGTTATTATTATTTTCGCATTTATACACTCCAGAAGCATATATTTGGGTAATGGATTTTAAATTTGAACACGTTGTATATTTCTCGTAAAATTATCTTCTTTAAATAAGCTAAATAAAAAGCAAAACCTTTCGAATTGGCAGTTTTACTGAAGTTTATATCAACCCTGTAATCTGTTTCTGCATATTGAATATCAAATTCCTTCCAATCAGCTTCTCAATGCTTAACAAAACATTAAATATATATACTTACATTTACATGTACAGATGCTTGTGCAGTAAATTAGACTTTTATAAAAATCATCACTTAGATTCTAAAGTCATCCAATCTGGCGATATTTCACAAGATCTAACGATTTTTCAGAAGATCTGATGATATTTGGCAAGATCTGGCAACGCTGTGTGTGATCGCGCAGCTTAGCTTAGCGGTTATGAATTTGATTTTGGCTTATTCTCTAATTGAATACTACTACTACATAATAAAAAATTCAAGGTATATGGTATTATTATTAATTTTGTGGGAAAGTTGGCTATTGATAGATCATTACGATTTTGGCTGCAAAATGAGAGCATATTATTGTTCTGTAGTTCCCAAGGGCTGTTGTAGTAACTATTCGAAGGTGTTCAGTGCTTAGTGGTGATGCAGTTTTGGGTGTAAGCTATTTCCAGGACCATCTTGTGCTCACACGAATCTACATTAATTTGTGTATTCCAACGTAGATGTAGTTTTGTGCGAATTATTACAAACTCATTTAGTTTTGTAGAGAGCGAAACAAAATGCACATATTACACGTCGCCGGGCCGAGGACACAAGTAGGTGTACATAACTTAGTAAACTTGGGGTGTGCCCTGAATACGTTAGCTGACTCGCACTCCAGTTTATACCAGAATTTACATTACTTAATTTATTTACATAGCACCAGAACTTCTCGCTTAGTTTGATCTTACACTAATTTAAATAAATCAATTTGCTTAAGTATTCATTACGACGCCAAAATGCATTTTAGCCGATTAGAAGCTCGCGCTGCACGAGAGGCAGGTTGAACTGCAATTTGTGCACTTTGTGCGACTACAAAGGCGACTGGTTTTCTTTTCTTCATATCCAACTTGCCCACTTCCAAATAGTTTTCTTACAAAGGGACCGCAACTCTATTATGTGTGTAAGAGTCGGGGCTAGATAGTTAATTACTAGATTTCGTGCACAGCCCAAACGGAAAATTATTACCATTGGCGGAACGAAAGAAACGCCGCATTAACCTAATTAGAATTTAAGAATTTTGAGAACTAGAACTAATTATAATACATTGATTAAAAGTTGATTTATTTTTCCAAAGCAGCCATTATTGTTTGGTTTGGTTATGAACTTAACTTATCACTGCTGGCTGGTTCCAGTAAAAGCTTTCTTTGGAAAGTCGACCGTTTAGGTAACTTTAAAATACAATTAAACCAGATGAGTGAGGTCTGGAGATCTGTCTGGCCACTTATATAATATTTTCTTCGACTATACTGCTATACTGTTTTCTGAATAAATTTGATCATCTAGATCAAATGAAGATAATTGAGATCGGTGGAAGATACGTATACTTTAGTACAATTCGAAATAATGCACACAAAAATATTTGAATGAGCACGGTCTGGACACCCCATCGGCTACTAATGTTATTTGTTTACTGGTTTCATTAGGTGTGTCCCTTTAAAATAAATTTGATGCGACACGTCACTCAGATGTGAAGAAAATTTAGTTGGGTGCGGTCTGGCGATGTAGTTGGCCACTGATTTCATTCAATGCACACGTTTGCAATAAATTGTTTTATGAAATCAGACTTTATAGAAGAGTTCTATACGGCACACAATAAAAATTAATTGATATAGGTCTGGGGATCTGATAGGCTACTGACCTTATTTTCTTTGACTATACAATGGAATATTTTGAAGAAAGGTCACTGGAATACTTACGTTTGAAATGAATTATTTTATCAAACACTTTTTGTTCTTTGGTAAAACTCTTTATGGTAAAAATAAAAGCATTAAATGAATTAAGTCTGGAAACTTGGACGGCTACGGATAAGCTATTTGCTTGGACTATACGTTGGAAATGTTAGAAGGTTTGTTTAAACGAAATATTTTAAAGTTGGGTGTGTTTTCTTTTTAATAAAAATGTTCTTCTACGTCATTCACAATAAAGAACATTGAGATAGATGAACTCTGGAGACCTGGCTGGCCACTTATCTAATAATGATAGTTCATTAGAAAGTATATGTTTGTAATACTATAGAATAAATTATGGTTTATGTTAATTCGTTTGTTTAAACGAAATATTTTAAAGTTGGGTGTGTTTTTTTTTTAATAAAAATGTTCTTCTACGTCATTCACAATAAAGAACATTTAGATAGATGAACTTTGGAGACCTGGTTGGGCACTTATCTAATAATGATAGTTCATTAGAAAGTACATGTTTGTAATACTATAGAATAAATTATGGTTCATGTTAATTCGTTTTTGTCACTGAATTAGGTCTGGCGACCCGGCCGGCCATTGACACGCAATTTTGATTCGTACGTTTTGAAAAGCATTGAATTGGATTATTTTTTACTTCTACGTTTTTTCAAGTAATGTTTGTTTGGAAATCCAATTATCTGTATGACTTTAAACTGCAGAAAATGTACAAAATGTATATGGGTCTGGTCGGGAGAACTTGCTGGTCACAGATAATGCTATCTTACTTAATAGTATATATTTTTGAAATCATTTTAAGCAAATTATATTTTATTCCGTAAATCCGATCGTGTAGGCGAAGCAAAATAGAGAAAATATATATTAGCGTCTTCTGGCTCAAAACAAATTAAGAGGTTTAGATCTGTTATATATTTGAAACGGATCTGTGTTATATTTGCATCTGTTACATATATTATTTGAAATGAATCATTCTTGTTTCCAAAATGAGATTTACTAAAACAAATATTGTTGTAGTAGGTAAATATGATCTTCCAGGTATTTTAAATTAAATAGATTAAATGGGTGCAGCCTAGAGATCAGCCTGGCTATTATTCCATCCTCTTCATTCGTTCTATAGGCTGTTGTACTTCAGAGGCGATATATATTTTTTAATTTGAGTTGGTACTAGTCTCAACAAAATAAAATCAGACATTTTCTGTGCGGGGGATGTTTGGTTGGATGTGGTCTGGCGATCGGGCTGGCCTTGAGTATACTATTTTCTTTCAATCTACTCGTTTCCGATGTTTGAAATTTACTTAAGGGTTTTTGTGTAGCAAATTTAACCATGCAATTGACTCGCATTAAATGGACTTAGACGTGTACGAACTGGTGATCTAACCGGTTATTATTGCAACTTTGGATGTATACAATCACATACTTCAGAAACGGTATTTTTCCAATTTAGTTTTTCATGGTAGACCCAATGACTCTATGGAATGAATTTTATGTGTATGCCGTACTATACAAATTTAGTGGGATGTGGTCTGAAGACCTAGTTGGTTCCTGAAGGTAATCTGCATTTCGGATATGAATTAATCTTTTCAATTAATTGTTTTCGAGATATATTTTATGGCAGCACTAAAGCAAATTGAATTCTAATTCAATGTCAGATATGGTCTGGAGATCTGGCTGGGCACTAAATGTTCGATATAATTTCCACTCGTATTTCAGATATATATAATAACTACTACAATTGATTGGTTTATTTGAGCTTTTGGACCTGCGCAATGATACACAGCCGGATGTGGTTTGGAAATTTGGTTACAATAAGAGGTAAATTAATTTCTACAACATGTGAGTTTCTTTGTTTTATAAAGTTCTTATATAATTACAATTTATAAAGTAGGTATTTTCTTTAATATGATTTATGAAGACTATGGCATTCCTGAAACGAGTATTACTGCTAAATTTTCTACTATTAGAACTTGTGGATGTTTGCTTTCACTGGCAAAAGTGAGAGATAACGAATCTTCCCAGTCTTAATCTCGGAGGCATCAACTCTCAACTTCCTCGAAGGTTGGCCCGGTGTAACTTCTTGTGTATACGTTCCGGATGATATTTCTCAGTTCGGTTTACTTTTCTTAATGAGGGTATAACTGGAAGAGCTGTATTTGTTCGGTTTTCTTAATTATTTTATGTAAATCAAGATTAGCCTGCTCTTGATTGAATTATGGAAGCAGATAAGACGTTAGGGGTGTTACATTTACAACTTTGCACCATTGCGGTGAATTTTAAACAGCGTTGTTTGTGGAACAGGATACTGTATTTACATATAAAAGGGTGATGCAATAGCAGCGTCGTTTAAAATGTCTCTTCTTTTTGTTGCTATTTAATTCACAGCGCAGGGTTATTGCTCTGCGGAGTTATCAGTGCTGTTAATGAGAAGTAGGTACTAAAACATCCAGTTGCCCGTTGTCCAGTATTGATTTCATTAAAATTTGAAGTTTTGACCAATAATTGAGGGAGTACTTCTTCGATATTTTTTAGTCTTTAAATATTTCGCCTGTGTATTTTTAAGAGCTTTTTTGCATCAACGTTTTAAAATTTGAGAAGATTATATCTTAACGATATGCAAAGTTTTTTTGAATATTTTATTCTTGAAGTTGATGGGTTTCCAGTAACTTACTTATTACGGTGGAAACTTTGGTTTCTAATTCTCAATCAGTTTGTAAATTGAAATGTAGATGTTAATGGAACAACAGTATTGGAAAAGCTAGAGTTTGGTACATTGAAATGGAGATGAAAATCTTTTCCTATATTATATTATAAATATATTTTGCTCGGAGAGTTTTCCTCGAAAGTATTTCTTTGATTCATCAACTCTATCATTAACAGGCTACTTTATATGCCGAATTTTGATGATCGTTTGCTTGATTAATGGGTCATTTAATTAAGTAGCTGTTCAATCAATCAATAGATGTATGGGAATCATCATTGAATGAATACAATTAAACACCTTCAAAAATTAATTTTCAATATTTTTGCACATCCCTATTCTAAAATATGTGTCTTACAATTTACAGCCAAAAGTTGAGCTGGTAAAAATAGTTCAATGTTGATGATAACGTACAAAGGTGTCAATTTCTTGTTTGATTAAATAGGTTCCCATACTTTTTGATAACTGACCCATTCCTGAATAAATCTGTTGTATTTATTCATTGATTGCTCAACTGAGCGATTATTAATATATTTGCTTGCTAATTGAATCTGATCAATACCTCGATCTGTATAATTAGTTGCCTTTTGAAATCTGTTGTTTTGATAATTGCACATTCTTAGTATATTTGAGCAGGCAGAAGGCGAAGGCACATCTACCATTTAAATATACTCTGGTCGTAGAATTGTCCTCAAGTATTTCTTCGATTCATCAACTCTATAAGTAATAGATTGCATTATTTATTGAGTTTTGATAATCGTTTGCTTGATTAATGGGTCATTTAATTAAGCAACTGTTCAGTCAATCAATAGATGTACGGGAATCAATTAATGAATACAATTAATTACCTTCAATAATTAATTTTCAATATTTTTGCACATCCCTATTCCAGAATACATCTTACTATTTACAGCAAATGTTCACTTTGTAAAACTAGTTGGATGTCGATGATAACGTACAAAGGTGTCATTTTCCTGTTTGATTGATAGGTTCACATATTTTTTGATAACTGACCCATTCCTAAGTAAATCTGTTGTGTTTATTCATTGATTGCCCGACTAAACGATTATTAATATATTTGCTTGTTAAATGAACCTTATCAATAGCTTGATGTATTATTTTGATGATTGCACATTCTTAGTACGTTTATTTATAATTGAGCAAGCAGAAGGTGAAGCCACATGTACCATTTAAATATATCCTGCTCGTAGAGTTTCCTTAAGTATTTCTTCACCTCTGTCATAAATAGTCTACTTTATCTATCGAGTTTTGATGATCGTTTGCTTGATTAATGGGTCATTTAATTAAGCGACTGTTTAATCAATTTATAGGTATATGGGAATCATCAATTAATGAATATAATTAACCTCCAATAATTAATTTTCAATATTTTTGCACATCCCTAATCTAGACTACTTTCCTTACAATTTATAACAAAGAGTTTTCTTCAATTCATGTATTTTATCATTAATATATTATTGTTTTTATCGAGTTTTCATTGATCGTTTGTTTGGATTAATGGATCATTTAACTAAGCTACTGTTCAGTTAATCAAAAGATGTACGGGAGTCATCAATTAAATTATAATTAACCACCTTTAATAACCCACTGTTCAATATTTTTGCACATGCCTTAAATGTAACAACAAATTTTGAGTTTGTAATAACAACGGGATGTCGATGTTAACGTACAAAAATGGCAATTTCCTGTTTAATTGATTAGATTTTTTTATTACTAGCCCGTTCCTGAATAAATATGTTGCATTCATTGATTGCTCGACTAATTAATTATTAAATAAATAATGTATTGTTAATTGATTGCAAACAATTTTCTGACCTATGTAATTAATTACCTTTCGAAATGTATTGTTTTAATAGTTCTACAACCCTTTTACAAAGTTCATTTGTGTAAGATTTGAGTAATCCAAAAGTGATAAAACATACCCTATTTAATTAATTAATTGATTATCGCATTGTTGTTTCTCGTATTGAGCGATTATGCTAGTATTTGACTGTTCAATTAGCGATTGGTCAGCTAATCAATTGACGGTTGATTGCTAAAATAATCATTATGCGTTAGTTCATTGTAGATTATGTACTACCGTGAATAGTCTTTCTAGTGATACTGTACCACTTCGTATGCTTGGCAAGTTAAAATTTGTCTATTCATCAATTGGTATATTGTTTCATTATTAAGCATATTGCGCAATTCAGCTATTAATTTCTTACCAATTAAGTAATGTATTGATCGCTTGGCCCATTAACTGATTAATTTATTAATTGTTCCGTTATACAATCATCAGTTTTTATCAATGATTATTCAGCTAATTAATATAATCAACAACATTTTGCATTTCAGATTATTATTTTTAATAATTGATCAATCACAGCCGCAGTTCATTAGGTAATGCTTACGGCTTAGTAGTTTGTTTAGTCGAAAATTGTACTAAGCAGTATTATTTATTCTATTCTTCCATTAATAAACTAATATTTTTCAATGGTTAAATAATCAAACCGGTAATGATTAACATCAATCATATCGCATACTTCAATCAATTAAACATTATCTATTTAAATAATCGTATAAGCCAAAGTACTTGTACAAATGTTGCTACCATGGGTTTAATAGTATTATATTTATTGATTAGATATACTTATTAATCAATTGCTTGTTTCGTTGTATATTCTTTACTGTCTGTTGAAATTTATGCTTTTGATAATGATGTGATTTTTTTTGTGTATTTCATAAAATCTTTATAAAGCATTTCGAAGTTCTAGAAACTTAACATTGAATATTTAACTTAATTATTACAGCAATCAATTTTTATTTTAGTTTAACTATTTCAGCTTATAAATGTAATGGATAGGATAGGATAGGGCACTGATGAATGGTCGTATAATCAGTGGCTACACCCGCTAATAATCCAATTCATTGAGTAATCAATAGAATCAATTTTTACAATGGATTGTGAGTATTGATAATCAAACAGCTCTAATTGGGAGTGATGAATAGAATTTCTTGTTTTATTAATTATTGGCCCTTTCTTCTTACTTAACTCAAATCTGTTAATAATTGTGTTATGAAACTGTGAGACAATCAAAGGGCTTAGGTTGAAAAATGTCTCTATATTACCATTTTATATTCCGTAAGCTAACAGTGGAACTTAGTAATTGCATGTTAAATTTCTAACACGAAGTTCCTTTGAGACGTCTGCCTGTGCCATATCAGATTAACAGGATCGGCGATTTATCCCAATAATGCTGTGTTTCATGATAAACAAATTCATACTCGGTGCAGAATGGGCAGGTGCATACTCATGCAACAATACCCAACTGCCTTTTTCTCAAAATTGTACCCGCACGTGTGCTGCAATAATCACATCAATATAGAATGAGCTATTTGCTGTTTCTCACAAATTTTATATGGATAACCACCTGTTTTCTTTCTAAAAAAGGGAATCAGCATAATTTTGGTTCTGAATTTATACCAACGAAGCTTTTTGGGTCTTGGTGATGACTTTTCTAGTTGACTGCATGCTCTGGCGTTTCGTCACAAGATCGTACTGACATACATAAGACTCATTATCAGTTATGAAAATTTGTATTATCGCGATAAGTTTGCGCAAGAAGCAGCTCTTCTCTACTTTTACTCATCCGTAAGACTGGAATCTTTTGCCACCGAATCATCATTTTGAGAGATTGACAAGTATTCTTTCAAGCGATATATTGAACATTTTCACGTTAACAATTAAACTGCTTAAACTATTCAAACGCATAGTAGTTTTCGTAAATCGATTGCAAATGTTAACATGCACTCGTTGCTCCATGAGGACTAACAGAAACACGATGCATGCGTTAGCGTCCTGCACAGACCCAGACGTCTAACACTTGAACTTTGCTTGACTGCCCTCTATTGATATATCTGAACTATTGTATGTTGCTTTAGTTTTTGTTGAATTTCATGTAACTCCAGTGCTGCAGTCTCAAACCAAGAACGAAATTCCCCAACCGCCTGGATTAAATGATTCATAAAAAAAATTTCAGATTGCACAAAATAGTGTAGTGATAGAAATAAAAGAACACGAAAATGCATTCTAAAGTCACTCAAAATTAACTAAACTTTTCTGTTTTCACGGTAGGTACGTCAATAGATAACCTTTCAAACTCTAGTGAAAGATTTGTCGAAAAAAGAATTGATAAAGAGAAATTGTCGAACGTAGTATAAAATATGTTAAAATCAACCTATAGTTACGATATCTGTGGACATCATTTAGTGAATTTACAAGACAAATCAATTTTGTCATATACTAAACGTATTGCCTTTTACATTGCTTGGCACTTCGCTTTCCAGTGTTAAGGCAGACCGTCCTACGCCCCGGGACGGACAGCTGGGGGAATTACCGATGTGAAAGGTTACATTTAATTTTGAATTTCCAGGCAGGTTTAGGATCCTCGTCCTTACTAAGGGTTTAGTATGTTTATTCCTATTGTATTGTGCTTTGTTAAGTTACACGCAAGCTTTTCGTATTTGAATTATGTCTTCGAAATGTGCTGCAAATATTTTCAGGTTCTAGCTGGTCGGTTTTTGTAATCTTCATTACGGAAACATGAAACGCCGTTGTGAACACACGATCTGTTTGAGTTGAAATATATTTTCTCTGTGGGTTTTTGCTCGTCATATCGACAAGGGTTCGTTATACGCAACATGTACAACTCTGGGATAACAAACAATAATATGGGTGTATGATTGTTTGGGCATCATCTCATGTAGGTTTTTTTGGCAATTTCAAATTATGAATATTAAACCATTGTTTTCCAATTTGGACGTTTTTAATTGAATTTTTTCCGCAAACACTGACGCTAATGTTTTTTTATTCATTTTAAAACCTTCCGCGCGTGGGTTGTCGTTAGCAGACTTCCACTGATAGCTGCAAATTAATAACGAAGAGCACAAAAATGGGTTTCGCCTCTCCCAGAAGTTCCCAAGTGAGTGATATCGACAAAGCTAACAGCATCAGGGGCACAAACGTACAGCGAAATTGCGGGGAGTAACAGATATCAATGTGGGCTCAGATGGCGCGGAATGAAATCATGCAATTGGAAAAGATTAAAAAGATGAGCATTCATATGTCTTTTAACTCTGTTTGTTTTCGATAAAATGCTTACGAATTGAACGGGAATGTGCTCGCAAAGGGTTTCCTGCTTTAGTTTATTCATTCTTTTTTACGTTTATGAGTTTTTTATATCTTTGAACTCCAATGCGTTCACAACCCTGGTTCAAATCCAACTTCAGTTTGGTGTTTATATTGCTTCTACTTCATCTGCTAAAAATATATTCGTATTTTGTACGTTAAATAAGAGCTTATATCGCAGCAAACTTTTATTTTTATACCCGTAATAGTTTTAATGGAATCATCCAATTAGTTTGCATTTATCCATGTGAGATTAATTAGAGAACTGTATTGATTAGTGTTTAATACCTAAAAATTGGTAATGTCGTCATAATTTGGGAAACAGAAATACATGTTAACACAATTAAACATTAAAATAATGCGACAGAAATGGGTCGTGAAATCACGACCTGTGATGTCACAGTGATTTGCTTATGACTGGAACGGACTGTGACCGATGTCCAAAAAACCCTGTGACCGTGACTGTCACTAGTGGTAGCTTTGGAACTGTGTGAAGTTTCACACCGTAAACAAAGCTCAGGTTGAGAAAATTGAGCCGAAGTTGTACAAAATATAACCACATCTGGTACGAAATTGGGTAACGGCAATTCCAAGCTGAAGCGGCTTAATAAAATACACTTACACAAACCATGCCACAGGAACGGCGAATCAAGTTGGCATATGAGATCTCGTAAAGCGGAGTATTGCCTGAGTATTCTGATACGCGATAAAAGCCTCAATCAACGTGAAGGATGATACTTCAACAGCGGGTAGAATAACGTATGTACTCCCAACCAATCAGAAGAGTCGCTATTTCCAGAGCATACTTTATAAATTCTTAGAACAGTCTTCGAAACTTATTGAATTATGAAGAAAGTCTTGAAAGACATTATTTCTATTAACAATTAACTAAACCGTTTAAATTGATACAAAAATCAGAAAATCACGAAAGTCTTTGAAATTTGAGGTTATGTTCTAGATGACGAAACCCGATTTGAACACTGACTTCTCAAAATAATTCCTTGCCGAATTCTGCTGTTCCCAAATCACGTACAATCGGTCCATCATTCTATCCACTGTAATAGTACCTTTATATTCTCATTCTAACTTTCTTCAATCGCTTATTAATTTTTTTTATACTGTTTTACCTCTATTTAATGAATTGTGTGACTGGAAAAACGGGTGGGAATGCTCGTTTTACTGTCATATCAGATGTTTTACAAATCTGAAGCTCAAATGTGAAAACAACATCCACAACCAACAGAAAGATCAGCTCCATTCTACGAAACCCCAAAACAAGGATACCCCTGGAGAATCAAGGTGTCTACGAAATTCCGTGCCAGGACTGCGATCAAACATACATAGGTCAAACAAACAGACGAGTCAACGTGAGAAAAGAAGAACACGAAAATGCCGTACGAAAGAACGAGAAGACTTCATCACTGGCACAACATGTAAGCACATCATCCTACAAAATTGCTTTCGAAAACACCAAAGTACTGGCCAACATAGGACACCTGAAATCAAGAATAATAACACACTAGGAACCTAAATTCTCGTGACGACACCCAAGGACTACCAGCCGGTTGGAAACCGGTTCTCGCCAAAAAAAACAAATATACAAAACAAACCAACAAGCAAACACAAAATCAGCTCAACAAAATCAGAACGTTCCAGCCATTTACAACTGACAACTTCCATTAATAACTTAAAATAACGGTAGTTATTACATTAATTCAGAGACAAAGTAGAGGAACCTTCATAGAGTGCTTTATCTCTTACGACACATAGCGATCTTCTCTCCTATGTCTTTGTTGCACGTTTAAAGTACCACAGACATAGAGGACCTACAGCTTAACGTTGACTCCGAACCACGGGAAGTGTGAACACTTCTATTTCAGAGAAGATACTGAGTCTTATATTCTGCGTGTGAAATTTAGCGATATAAACAAATCCAAAACAGTTAGTATATGTGTATCTGTGTAAGTTCGAATAGGTTTTGTTTGAAAATTATTATATTTTTAGGGTGCATTACATAATTAAATCTCAGTTTTAAATTGTTTAGAAATCAATTACGAATCCATCGTAAATAATGGAAACACTATGTAGCAGACCTACTAAGACATATTCAGTGCTTTCTACATAGTATCGGCCATAGAGTACACAGCTAAAAGTAACGCAGATCGTTCTAACTAGGAATGGACCATACGGTGACTTTTCCGTCAAAAGTTCCAACGTTGAGTGCTTGGGTTAAATTATAGTGACAAAAACCTGTGACTTTGTCACACAGTGTGACACCGTAGAAACTAGGACGCTCTTGTAGCGTCATCATTCTCGTTAATTGAGACATTGCATGTCAGCCACACAGTACTCCGCTTTAAGACATTTGATATGCCTAGTATGATTAGTCGTAAAATCACGACCGCAGTGATTTGCTTATCACCGGAATGGGCTGTTACCGACGTCCGTGAAACTTCGTGACAGTGACCGTCACTATTGGTAGCTATGAAACTGTGTGGCCGTATGCAAAAGTCCGAGACTGCGCAGTCACCGGAACGGAAAGTTTACCTGGGGATGTATATAATATCTTGTACAAAATTGCGAAACGGCGATTCCAAGTCAGATCCGCCAGTAGGTATATTAAGTGTTAAAGTGGGGTATTTTCTGTGGCTGATACATTATATAAATGATATAAAAACCTCAGTTAACAGAAACGAAAACGCTGAAACAGCTCTCCATGTGACAAAGACACACCCTGTGACAAAGTCACAAGTTTTTTCAACCGAAACATTCACAGTTCGATTTGTGACAAAGAAATCACCATAATGTACAGCATAAGTATGGTATATTTCAAATTTTCCGCAACAATGTGAGTTATATGTATTTAAATTGTTATCTTTGTGTGCAGCGTCCTCTATTCCAAAAACTTAAAAAAAAAATTACACAAAACTGGCTGCGAAATGTTTAATTGTGCTGCTATGTTCTGCTGGCTTCCTACCGGCGACTTATGTTACTACTCCGTTTTCTTTCCTTTAAGTTAATATCGCATCTCTTTTTTTACGTAAGCCATTGCAAAGGGTTAGAATAGAACTGAGTTCGCTTCTAACAACCAGTCTGCAAGCTGTTAAAAGGTTCAAGCTCGAGCTTGAAAATACAAATTAAATAATGCTGGCAAACAAGGTCAATATTTGGTGTAATTGGTGACATACATACATGCATATATTAGCTGCAGAATGAGCAGGAGCTCCATCCTGCTCACTACAGCAAATGTCATGCTGCTGTTGTTACTGAATATTGTTATTTGAACCAATATGGAATTTTTCTATTATGGATAGCACCATTACACTAAATTCAAGATATACCTAATTTTCCCGTTTTTTTCTAAGATAACGTGAGAGAAAAAACAGGTCAAATGTTTCTGTTATTACTATTGATTTTAGACTGGTTACCAAGAAGCTTCACAACAAAATCGTAAAGCAAACTATTAACTTTGTGCTAGACAAAAGCACAATTTATTACTGCCTTGTAATCTATTCATTACACTATATTTGGATGATATTGCAGACAATTGGAGCTAAAGTTTAGTTTGACAATAACAAACTTCTGCAGCTTCCCGCCAACCGATTTGCAGTCGATCAAAATAACAACAGCGCCGCCAGAAAACAATGTGCTTTGTTCAACCCCATAAAGTGTCGAAGGAGTTTAAGATGACAATTCGATCAAAGAGAGCCAAAGTGGTGGCAGTTGAAGGAAAACATCCAGTGCGATCCAAATTAGGTATCCCGTTTCAATATTGTATTCAGGAGAACTGGATACACATCAAAGGTCTCGAGATTCCTGGGATTGTGTGGAACCTGAAGAGGTAGAGCAAGACGAGAAATAATTGAAGTAGAACAATAGCCATCTCCACTTGAGCATAGAGAGGCCAAACAACTAAAATGAAATGCCTGAGATCATTTTCGTAACGTTCGCAAGCATGGAAGAGAATATTCGAAGAATATAAAAAGAAACGGAAAATAACCTGCAGATCAGTGGCAAATTACAACCGGAACCGGTAATTTTTGCCAACATTTTGTTGATAATATGACGATGATGAAGGTTGGTATAGTATCATCAAAAATTGTATGTGGAATATTTAACACAATACGTAATTGAGGTTAGTAAATACTGTTACCGGCTGAACGATTGCTCTCGTCAACTCAAAAAACATGACTTATCGGCTAACACATGGAGGAGGGAGGGCACGAGAAAGATGATGAAAGGCAAAAGTCTTGATTGTCACAATATAAGGGATAAGTATATATCAGTGGGTTCTACCCTTTCAGGAAGGGCCGAGCACTGACAACTTACGGGTAGTCGTACCTACCTTGTTGTACTTCCTCCTTACCTCAGCGTTTCTCACAAAATACACAAAAAGGAAAATGCAAAAATAATATGTCGTAAGTTATTAAACAGTGGGTATATAATATATTAAATACAATGTGCGTACAGCTATATGTAAAATATTCGAACGAGGACCAGAGTCAGTCCAGATATAAATTGTTCACAGGCGTGAATTTAAAAATATGTCTGCAGAAATGGGTTTCGAGACGTCCTCACTTTTGTGCGAGATCGAAAGATGTTTAAGTAGTCAGTATCCAATGAGTTCACCACATAAGCAATGTTAATTATTAAATTGTTAAATAATTAGTAACAAAAGGGTGCCTTATTCAATGAAATTACAACTACAGTTACAGTTTACAAATCGAAGCACGTCTTGAACCAACATTTACAACTGACAACTTCCACTAATAACTTAAAATAACAGTAGTTTTTACATTAATTCAGAGGCAGAGTAGAGGAACCTGGATAGAGTGCTTTATCTCTTACGAGACATAGCGATCTTCTCTCCTACGCCTGTGTTGCGCGTTTAAAGTAGCATAGACATAGAGGACCTACAGCACGTGGGCTCCGAATCAGGGGAAGTGTAAATACTTCTACTCCAGAGAAGA
>JABXWE010027235.1:0-18998 GCA_014611495.1 Limonius californicus | reverse complement strand
CCCCCCCCCCCCCCGTGACTCCTGTGAATAACAGAGCGGGGCTATGGAATTAGTCCATGGCCTGGATCCCCCTGGAGGATTAGGGCACCAGAAGATATGCATAATGATCGTAATTACTGTACGCCTACAAATGGTACGTAATGTACGCCTACAAATGGCACTTACTGTACGCCTACAAATGGCACTTAATGTACGCCTGCAAATGGCACTTACTGTACGCCTACAAATGGCACTTACTGTGCGCCTACAAATGGCTATTACTGTACGATTATGAATGGCTGCGGCCACAGCAGTTAGCCGGCAGATGAACATCCGTATCCTGTTCGAGTTCCAATCCAGGGGCAGGGGGCTGGAGGACCCCCGGTGAGTACAACTCCCCAACATTTATTGACAGATCAGTAAGTCTGCGTTTTATTATCTGTTGCATGTCACCTGCCTGTCGCCGCCAGTGAGTCTGATCGCATCCGCTGTTTGTTTACCTAGGAACTACATACATGTAATGCAGAAGCGCCGAACCGTATTTAAAATTTGAAAATTAAGTAGTTTTTATTCGCCCCCCGTAAGGTCGACCCTAACAGTATTTAGGATATTTTGTTTTGTATGGCCGGCATCAGCGCCGAGCACAGAATTTATAACCATTTAGTTATAATTTATAGCTATGTAGCTCGTAGACTTAAAAATGCGTCTAGGAATGGAAAATGAATAGATGCTTTGTTTGGGGTAAAGCAGGCCTATTTTGAGGCATTAAGTAAGTATTCAACCTTTATATACGTTTGTAAAATCTCAGCGTTGTTACAATTTTAAATAAATGATATTAATTCAAATAAAGTGCGTTATTTCTAAAATCCCTACGCTCTAATCCTAACGCCGCGGTAAAGTGATTTCAAAATACATGTAAAAGAGAGGTAATATTTTATGTCAAAAATTGTAATGAAGAGAGACTACATTCAAAAATATTCATTTTTATTTATATTGCGGCATTTTACTAATTTTCCATATCTTTTTTACATACATTTTTGTTATGCTCTCGGGAAAGGGAAAACGCTGTAGAGGTTAAATCTGACATGTTGGTCAGCTAGAGAGGACGCATGTAAAAGTTTGAGAGATTCTTGGCACGAAGTCCTTAAAACTTTGGAATCAATCAAGGATGATTGTACCGAAAAGCCTGTAACGCGAAACGAAGCGACGGGAATACTTTTGAATTTAGAAAAACTGGAAACGGCGATAATGGTTGTTGTGTGGAATGTTTTTTTGGAAAGAAGAAACAAAGTAAATGTTCAAATTCAGGCTTCTACCATAGATTTGATCACTGTTGCCGATCTTTACGAATCTCTTTGCAAGTTTTCGTAGCTGAACGAGAAAATTTTAAGTATTGTAAGGTCTCGGAGGACCCTCAGTACGATGTACGTTGTGTTGTGTTTCTTATTCTTTTTTATGTAGTAACAGGTTCGAAATCTAAGTAGCTGAACTTGCTAAATAAAACGCTGTAGAGGTTTAAAACATTTATTGTGTAAAAACCACCTCAAGGCCAAAACTGTGGCTGCAGGCCAACTTATCATTCTTTACCCTCGGTATTCACCTGTACAGACTAGGGAAACTGCAGAAAACCTAGTCAGGGTAATATATCTTGTAAATTAGCTTGTCGGGGTTAAGGACATCCCCCCCCTTGAATATTGCTCTTAGCACACCACAACATGACGTGGAGGAAAGGGGAAGGATTGTAACCTGGTGGAAAAACCTACAGGGGCGCCGGTCAAGCCAGAACGCTCTACTGAAGGCGGGGAAAGGAAATGGATTAATTCGCAAAGGAAAATCTCGCACAGCAACGTTTGAGACTATTTTCAAAATGCGGGGGTGGATCTTGAACCAATTGTAATGTATCTTGCACGGCAGCATTTCTAACAATTGTTAAAACCGACTATAAAATAATATTGTTCTGCTTTCAACAGTTCGTCCCTATTTATAGCAAGAAATTTCGTGACCAAAACAAATTTATGACTTCTTGAAAAATATGTTCCCTAACTGAACCTTGAGATTTAACACGAATAATTTAATAGTTCTGGGAAATTCAATCCGAACTGCTCCAAAATCTTCCAAGTGGGCAAGCTTAATTTACAAGAACTACAACCATACAATAAACTACAAGAGATTCTAAATACCGCAAGTTCCTAAAATTACGTGACTAAATTACAAAATAATAACCGAGCTAAGATATGTGAATACAAAATCTATTTATAAACTTCCTGACCCTCAAACTCGAGACTGCGAAGAACTGACCTAAGATTGGGTAATCTTACTACAACACATAAACGGAAACACGAATTCAATAACTACCTATAATAACTAAAATAATTTCAATTCAATTGCTATAAGGCTCAAAAATATTAAAAATAAAAGCAGTCCGGGGCGGACCCTAACAGTATTTCGAAGAAAAGGCGATGGAATTAAGCGTGTCAAAGCAGTACACAAAAGACATCGACATGAGAAAAAGACAACCGAAAAGGCAAAAATTTTATGATGAAACACCCGATGAAGAAATAAGAATGACTGCGAGTGATACTTTCAGGGTTAACACATTTCTCGTCCTCATTGATAGACTCTTATCCGCATTAGAAAAACGGCAGAAGGCCTACAACAGGTTCAATGAAATGTTTTCATTTCTGACCAAAATGAGTAAATTGTCATCATCAACCGTTACGGAAAAAGCCCTTTTCTTAGAAGAAATGTATCCTAATGATTTAGAGACTGATTTAGTTCAAGAATGCATACATTTTCAATGCCACCTTTCTTCTGAAAGAATTTTGGTACAACCAGATTCTGGATCACTGAAAAGTTTATCTTCGTTCCTGCGAAAACAGAATTTGCAAAACGTTTATCCAAACTTGGATATAGCAGTTCGCATGGCTCTATATACACCAGTGACAAATTGTTGGGGTGAGAGAAGCTTTTCTTGCCTAAAACGGGTGAAAAATTATCTTAGATAATGATCTAAGATCTACCTTGCCAAAAAAAGCTAAACGCCTTAGCTCTTTTGTGCATAGAGTCAGAACTAATGAACAAGATTTCATACGACGAGATAATTGATGATTTTGCGAATAGAAAATCGCACAAAAAGAAATTGTAAAACTTTCATAACTTAATTGAATTTGATCGTCATCTTCAGCCGGATTGTTACCAGAATGTAATTGATAATTGAATGTATTGTTTTTAAACTGTAAGTAAACGCAATAAAAATTAATTAATTACGTTTACCGAATGTACATTATTGTGTAAGTAGTATTAAGGCATACCTTATCCCGCCTTATTAGTAGTACATGATTGAGATTTTATTAGCGCAGAAATATACCCAACAACTATTTCTTGTGTAATCTTAACTAAATCGTTGGATTGTAAAAATAATCTAGGAACTGACACTTATTAGAGGTCGGTAGGGGCGGCAAAATTTGAATAGCCTACTGGCGGCAAATGTGTAAATCCACCACTGATATTAAGACATTTTTAATTATAAAAAACTGATCTTACTACATAGATTAATAGAACCCCCCCCATGCACATGTTTCTAGGGGTCTATTAGTTTTACCAGAAAAATCATAAACTTTCTTGTTTTAAATAAAACATCACATATATTTGTAACTACTTTAAAATAATTTATAACATGACTGCTCCCCCCCCCTCCATATAAGATCCTTTTGAAGTATTTACTCATTAAAATAGGTAGAGACAGTATATGCCTACACTAATGAATTATAAAATTTTAATATCACTGTTACTAAAAGAGTTTCTCTAATCTGATTTAAAGGCAGCAACTACATCAAAGAAAGTATTTCAGCAAACTTTAGTTAAGCTGTGTCCCTTTACTTTCAGTACGCCCTGTGTAATTATATTTTATTTTTATTACATTTTTATGCTTTAGTTGCCACAAGTACTCATTTTATTACTGTTCCATTATAACATAATAAAAGAATTCTAGCAATTACATTACCTTCAGTTGTAGAAACAATACCACATGTTTTGGAAATACTACTTTCAGACAAATCTTCAGAATCTGATAAACTAGAGTTATCTTTGTCTTTTGTTAACTTAAACTTTTTTGATGAACCATCACCTTCTTGGTTTCTATGTTTTATTTCTGTTATTGTATCTTCGACACTTTTAGTAATTTTTCCCTGAAAATCAGAAACAGATCAGCTATTTCATAGTGTTCCACGCAAAACCAAAATGTTGGATATATTAGATTATAATTAATTAGTAACATTTACCTTAATTTCAGAAAAAAATTTCCACCGATCTGAAGGAGGTGATGAATCCTGAGAAGTGAGTGATGTGTCTATGCTGGCAGAGCGTTTGCCTAAGCGAGGTAAATATGAACGTAATGGGCTACTTTCTGGATCTCCCGCATTTCCTATGGATATAATTGAAAACAATTTTAGTTAACGTATTGCCATTAAACAAAATCATATGTTCAAACAGACAAGAACACAATTTATACTTAAGATTGTAGCTTCTGCATATAAACTTCTTGCTTGATTGTGTAACAGCTGAAATAAAATATACAGGCCGAGTCAAACTGAATACCTTTAATATTGGGATATTTTTTATATCAGAATCAAAATTTGGGCTCGTTGTTTCACAAACTTTACACATTTGAATTTTTAGCTGTCAAAAACCGCAGGGATTCATTTAAAACTGAGTGTTTAATTTTTTTATGTCAATTAAGAATAAATGAAATTACAAAACTGCAGATTATCATATGGGGAAGTAAAAGCTTTTTTTAATTACGTAAGGGTAATGACTAGAATGGCAAAGAGAACAAATACAAGAGAGGAAGAAAAGATACAAGTAAAGGAAAAATACAAAAGGGAAAAGGAGCTACCAAGGCAAATAAATCAGGCAAAAAAAGGCAATGGGAAAATCTGTGCGAGGACCTAGAAAATGACGTAAAAAATACTAGACCCTATGAAATATCTACAAGTAGAAGAGAAGTGGCATGTATTGGTGGCATTGGACGTACGAAATGCCTTCAACGCAGCGGATTAGGAACTAATAGGCGACAACCTGGGGGACAGAAATATATCAAGATATCTAATAAATGTCATTAAGGACTACTTGGATGAAAGATATTTAGAGGTAACCAACAAAACGAGGGTAAAACCAGAAGTCGGAGTTACCCAGGGGTCGGTCCTAGGACCCACCCTGTGGAACATCCTGTATGATGGAGTATTCAGGCCATGTATCAAGGAGGGGACGATGTTAATCAGCTTTGCAGATGACTTGGCACTTATTGCTTAACAATTTAATGGAAAACGTGAATGAAGATCTCAACATAATAAGCAGCTGGATGGCAAAACATAAACTTAGTCTAGCCCCGGAGAAGCCAGAAGCTATTATCCTGCGAGGAAAACCAAGGAGGGTGGACATAAATTTTAAGGTACAAAACATCGAAATTACCTCAAAACATAGCATTAAATACCCCGGACTAACCCTCAACACAAGGGAGAACACCTTAAGGCAGTCACCAAAAATGCAGAGGAAAGAGTGGGAATGCTGACTAGGCTGATGCCAAACATTGGGGGGCCCAGCAGCTTCAAGAGGACGGTGCTCAGCGGGGTGGTCCATTCCATATTATTATACGCGGCGCCGGTGTGGAGATAAAGAAGTATAAAAATTTGATGGAAAAATCTCATGTTATTGCAATACCCACATCTATCTGTCTCATCCTTCCTTATCCTTGCTGTATAATGCTCTAAAGGAGCCGTTTGCGGTCAGAGCCTGTACAAGGAAATATTCCGTGTTGTGATGTGTGCAATTCACCCATTTTGGTACGTCCCGTATCAACCTTTTTGTCCATTCCCCCTTCCCTTCATTTCTGTTTCAATTCTCCTGCTATCTATCTGTCATCTGGTTCCTAGCTATATCCCTACCTACATTTCCGTAAATATATTTCCTTTCCTCCGCCATTAGTTCGATCGGCGCTATTCCGGTATCACTTGAGCACTATGATAGAGGCTGTCCTATACGACCCTTATTAGGATTTTTCTCTGGATACAGCCGAACATACGTTATTCGAATGTGAACGGGGGAGCAGGATAAGAGAAAGTGTATAAAACGATGTGGGACAAGAACTAACGTCGGAAAATGTGACAGAAGCAATGATTAGTAGTAGGGAAATCTGGAAGACCATACATAGTATGATTAAAAGAATTAAGAGAAATAAAGAGGCAGAGGAGAGGCAGCAACAGGAAAGGGAGCGACAGGGATGATAAGGTAAAAGGAGAGGAAAAATGTCTATCACAATGAAGCAAATCTGGAAAAAATATTCCATGGCGAGATACTAGAGGCAAAAAAAGAGGAGTGGTTTTAGTCGGTAGGCACCTGGAGTAGACCAGGTGAATCCGACACGCCCAAAGAGGATGTCTAAGAAGATTTCCCCTACTAAGAAAAAAAAGATACAATAATGATAAAAGTACAAAAAAATCAGGATCAAGTAGTGCAAGAATTTCTGGCTGTAAATACGAGGGTGATTGATAACTAAGGTCTCCAACAGCGTCGTGGTGCGAGTAGTGGGAATAGAAACAAGTTGTAGCCTACATTCGGTAGGCTCGAGTGTCTAGCCTAAACGTGCAAAGTTTCAGTTTCCTGTGTCGCGCCGTTTCGTAATAGTGTCATTTATCGTGAGCTCGATTCAGTGATAAAATTTTTAACGCTGGAAGGTTGCGCACCCATCGAAATTCACGTGCGTTTGGAAGCTGTTTTATGGCAATGTTTGTATCGATGTGAAGAATGTTCGCCAATGGGTTCGACATGCAAAAATCTGCAATAGGGGCGAGATGAAGGTGTTTGATGAAAAAAGATCAGGACGACCAATTTGAGTGACACATGAGGAGAAGCAAAAACGAGTGGATGCGGTAATGCAAGGAAATCGCCGAATTAAGCAAAGAGAAATTGCTCTGCAACTGGGCATTAGTCAAGAAAGAGTGCAGCACATTATCCAGACGTTGAATTACAGAAAAATCTGCGCCAGCTGGGTCCCGCGACAATTGATGGATGTCATGAAAAAACAGAGAAAAAACGTTTGTCAAGAACTCCTTAGCCAGTATCGTCGTCAAGGAGATGATTTTCTCATGAACATCAGCACCGGGGACGACTCTTGGGTTCATCATTGCGACCCTGAAAACAAGCGGCAGTCAATGGAATATCGTCACCCTTCAGCTCCAGGTGTAAGGAAATTCAAAACAGTTCCCTCAGCACACAAAGTTATGCTCACGATATTTTAGGATGCAAAGGGTATCACTCACACGGAATATCTGCCAAAGGGTACATCGATTAATTCAGCAAGATACTGCGAAACCTTACGAGCACTCAAGAAACGTATCCGTAGAGTAAGGCCGCAAAGGACCACTTTCTGATTGCACCACGACAACGCCAGACCGCATTGCAGCCGCGAAACGATGAAGACAATGACGAACCTAAAATTCATGGTCGTTTCTCATCCTCCGTACAGCCCCGATTTGGCACCCTCAGACTTCTGGTTGCTCCCAAAGTTGAAGGAGGTATTGAAAGGTCACCATTTTTCGTCGGACACCGAAGTTCAGGCTGCTGTGCGCAAGTGGATCAAGGGTAAACCAAAAAGTTTCTTCATGCTCGGAATGAGGAAATGGATACAGCGTTTGGAAAAATGTGTGACACTAAATGGTGATTATGTAGAAAAATAAAAATGTAGGTTTGAAGTACAATAAATTTACTTTATTTTAACACCGGTTTCATTATTTCCTCTTGTCTGAAACATATTTTATAGGATTGGAGACCTCAGTTATCAATCGACCCTCCTAATACATTTAAAATTAGCTCTATTAGAAATATTTAATTATTTATTTGATTTGCATTCCTCCAATAACCTCCCTACTCTCAGTAAACTGACAAAACTGAGGTTTTACTAGCCATAACTATCACGTAAAGCATTTCCATGTTATCAGCCTACATTTTTGTTCATAAATTAGTTTTCAAATTTTATTAGTTTAAAATGGTTGCCCCTCTTAAAAATGTCTATGTCTGTGACATCATTATCAAGAAAACAAAATGTATGAAAAAGTTGGGAAATAACATTGCTTTCAAAACTGTCACACAATCATAAAACTTTGCACCAAAACCTGAATTCAACAGCGATATTCTCCTTCCTTCCAGCTGTTAATTACAATGCTGATGATTGCAATACACGTACTTAAGCAACTGAGTTATAGTGTCATGACCGCAAACTATCAAAGAGCATTTCTTTGTAAAATAATCCCTAAATAAATTTGTAATATTAAATATTTTTATATTATATGCAGTTATTTTCCAAAAAAAGAAATTGAAGAATTACAAGTTACTCTTAATATTCTACAACATGCATTAATTACAAGTATAATAGCAAGTTTTGCAATATATTTAAAATTCCATTGGATACCCTAAGATCACAGTTAAAAGTTATCACCCATATAATGCAATTGCTATTTATTACTAGAATAATTTAAATTGTTTAAATATTTATCATATTCATATTTAAGCATATAATTAACAAGCACTTTTTACCAACACGTACCTGTAACTTGGGATTTACTTTTCTCATGACTTGCTTTATCTGTAGATTCTTCTTCACTTTGATACAATTCTTCAATTTCCTCTGCATTAGCATTAAACCGAATTGCTATGGTTGGTACTGATGTATTAATGGGTTTACCTAACAACAAAAATAGATGTTATTAGTAATAGGAAACCGACAAAATAATAACTTATTTGTATATTTTTTCAAGAAACAAATTTAAACGTAGTGTATTTTAATATTATTAGTCGCTTTTAAATAAAACCACACTCACTTAAAATAACTATTTAGGAAAAAATAAGTACATAAGCAAAAATGTACATGTAACAAATGTTTTTCTTGTATATTCTCATTGTTACGAATTATCCAAATTAAGGCATAAACAAATTTAAAGCCATTTTAATGGTTACTAATGTATGGGATCATAGCTGACCTTGACATACTGAACTATACAATAGACAAGAATCCATGCGTAAAGCTATCTTTAGGACACACTGTATATGTTTGAACCATATATTAATGTACTACACGCAAACTGTGTATCACAGCAATTACACTACAGATACCTCATAAAAAGTTGGTTAAATGGGATAAAAGTTGCTTCCTTGGAAGTGTACTTTAATCCTATTTTTGTTTTCCCAAAAATATACATAGCTTACTATATATTAAAGAAAAATTGTCATTGGTCCATTTTTTGAAATGACATAGGTACATCACTTGTTTAAAAGTAGAATTTTCCTTATTTCAATGATATGCAATTTAATATTCTTAGGTTGGTGCGACAGGACGCAGAATTTTGTACAAAATTCTCTTCAGAATTGAATATACTTATGAACAAAATTTTGTTCAAATTTTTACAAAACATGTACAGTATTTTGAGAGACATTGTCTGTGAGCATGCGCAAATAGATCAAAATTACGTTGGCATCTATAAGAAAAGTGTCAAAATAATTACGTGACTGTGGGTAACGTAGAATTCTATCAAAATTTCATAATATTAGGTTGAAGTGCTTTTATTTATTTATTTTACATGAACAGCAGTTAATGAAGCACGCGAGCGAAATAAGAGAAAGTGCGGTTACAGTCGGGCGCGGCGGCGTAAACACGTGGTAAAACACTTAACTCTCTGCTGTCTGTGATCATTGATGAACACTAATAAAAATTGTTCGTTTGCTCATCGATACGACGTAAATCCTGCAGATGTCAGAGCACGAATATGCAGAATTTTATACAAAATTTTGGACACGGAATTCAATACGACACGATAAAAATTTTTGTAAAAAGATTCCTGGTGCGGCAATACTCCGAATAGATCAAAATTACGTTGGCATCTATAAGAAAACTGTCAAAATAATCACATGGCTGTGGGTAACGTAGAATTCTATGAAAATTTCATAATATTAGGTTGAAGTGCTTTTATTTATCTATTTTACATGAACAGCAGTTAATGAAGCACGCGAGCGAAATAAGAGAAAGTGCGGTTAGAGTCGGGCGCGGCGGCGTAAGCACGTGGTAAAACACTTAACTCTATGCCCTCTGTGATCATTAATGAACACTAATAAAAATTGTTCGTTTGCGCATCGATACGACGTAAATTCTGCAGATGTCAGAGCACGAATATGCAGAATTTTATACAAAATTTTGGACACGAAATTCTATACGACACGATAAAAATTTCTGTAAAAAGATTCCTGGTGCGGCAGTACTCCGAATAGATCAAAATTACGTTGGCATCTATAAGAAAACTGTCAAAATAATCACATGACTGTGGGTACCGTAGAATTCTATGAAAATTTCATAATATTAGGTTGATGTGCTTTTATTTATCTATTTTACATGAACTGCAATTAATGAAGCACGCGAGCGAGATAAGAGAAAGTGCGGTTAGCGTCGGCGCGGCGGGGTAAACACGTGGTAAAACATTTGCTTCTCTGCCCTCTGTGATCATTGATGAACACTAATAAAAATTGTTCGTTTGCGCATCGATGCGGCGCAGATTCCGCAGATGCCAGAGCACGACTGTGCAGAATTTTATACAAAATATTACACACAGAATTCAATATAACACAACAAAAAATTTTGTAAAAAGAATTCTAAACAGAACTTTGTAAAAAAATTCTGCATCGTGTCATAGTAGCATTAATATCCAAAACTGCAGAAATTAAGAGAAATGTACGCACTATTAACAAAAACAAAAGAACAGAAAACCAAAATTTATAAGAAATAAACGTCCGAACAATTTGTACCTGCCATAATTACAAATTATTTGCTGTTATTAGGCTTAAATTCTTAACTCCCTACTTGTTGCTAAAAATGCACTTCTACAGGGCGTCCAAGTACGTATTTGCTCGATATATGATTATTAAACATCGAGAAAAAGTGTAAACACAAAATCTGTTCAAGGTAAATCGCTGCAAAACCTAAATTTATTAGTGTATATATGATTGTTTATTATTTAAATAACCTGCAAATTTACATATCAATAGAGGATTACAATAATGTGTGGTTATGTGGACTGAAACCCAAACGTTTCCTCATTGTTAACTAAATAATTCGAAAAATTGTGACTGCCCATGTAAGACATACAATAAATTCATTCTAATTTGCTAAAAAGTCCGCCAAACTTTAATCTAAAACCAATTACTAATTTAAAACACAATTCAACATATTATACAGGGCATATAAATATTCAAAAAGAACTGAATAACAAGGAAACCTTTAGATTTAAATTCATGTAATACTATGTAATTCTTCATCGAGAAGGAATTTTAAAATGTGTAAATACACAGAGTGTTACATTTAAAATAAAAAGTACCATTGTTGTACCAAAACTAAGCACTTTGCATAGATAAAAATAATTACGTACTTTTTCTAATTATGATAGATAGGTGCTAGGTTGACACCCTGTATAACAATGAAAATATACATTCATTTTCTGTATATGATAGTTTTAAACACTTATCTTAACAATAATTTAACTAAAACTTGTTTTATTATGATATTTGTTTGGCAATTGCAAATTATTTATTGATTTTTTAAATTGTTTACTTGTCTATGTCATTCTTCTGTTTTTATTATTAATTTTTTTTATATATCTTAATTTTTGTAAATACGTATATCAACGCCTTGTATCGTTTAAAAGCCTACAAATAAGCTATTATTGAAATAAAAATCAGATATACACTACCTATATATTGAAAAAAAATTGTGTTATTACTTAAACAAAACAAATGATAATTCCAAAAATATCTGTTGTAAATTCGACTACCAAATATTAGATGTTTGTGTTAATAGTTTTGCTTTTGTATTTCCATTTCTAAATGAGTTATGTAATTTCAAAGAAATTAATTTAATATTGTTCATATCTGATAGACAGTGCATTCTTTTTCGAAAGTATGTTTGAAGTATACCCCCAAAGAGACAGTTTTTGTCCCATTTAATCAAATAGTCTCTTACTATTCCGGAGATCCCTGTAGTAGTAGTAGTACACTATACTTGCTACAATAGACTCTGAAGTAAGTGAAGACAGTAAAAGGTACGATATAATAACAGGAATGATCTGCTCAATTGGCAACCAAGCAAGTCGTGTTTAAAGTAATTAAATAAGCAAACGCAATTATTAATTAGCAGAACATATTGATAATTTCAACAGGTTTTATTCGAGTTCTGCTGCTTTAAACGTATATTAATCTGTTAACATGTATAACACAGCAGAAAGCTAATAAAATAACTGAAATCATTAATCATATTATTTTGACTTATTAATTAATACGAATTTCAACAAATTGCAGCAAGAAACAATTAACAAATGCAATTACTACTTGACTGCTGTCTTTGAACTGGCTCATTTATTTCTCTTTGTTCCATCCACATGTGGAAAACATTTAATGGAAATTTATAATAATATAACGGGAAAGCAGAAACTCAAACAGGCATTTAGATTGAAAACAGGAAAATCCACAAGGTTTTCATAATGACATCACTGATAATGAGATTAAAAATGTGGCAAAAAAGCAGGTTTCACAACGTGTCTTTGCAGCACACCAAATCAATTATTTATCTAATCTACTGCTATTTATATCACCATATTCATATATCGGTACAAATCGTGCAATACTAAGAAAAGAGAACTTAAGCCTGATAAGCGAGTACATGAAGATATTGCAATTGTACATACACAAAAGAAGGCACAACACACCAGACAAGTACCTTTTACCTTTTATCATCCCTAGAGTAATTTTACCATCCTTTCTTTTATGCATGTTGTGTTAGTCAGAGCTAGGTAGGTTAACGAGCAGAAAAGGGTTACAACAAAGCAAGGTTAAGTTAGTAAAGGTAATCTGAAAATACAATAAAACGAATTAGGACGTATTATCACTGATATCTGATGACATTTTAAAGAATAAAATATTGAAACTTATACCTTTGTTAGCATGTTGCATTTTGAGCGAAGCATAAATGTATTATCGCAACACAACACGAGCACTGGTTAACAGATACAGAAAATAGTGCTGCTTACAGTACGGTGTTGCATCAAAATTTACTGTACTAAGAATCAAACTACAATTTTTGTATTTTAATTGTTATTGTCAGAATGCAGGAGATAACTGAGTTAAATGTATTCGATATCCCTACTTAAATGTCAAACTTAAGCGCTACCAACAAAAAAAATCCTATAAAGTAGTTAGAGTACCAGTCACCGGTATTAGAAGACAAAATTAGCAAGATCGAAAAAATTTGCTCATGGTAGATATCTTAAAGTTGGCATTATTGTTTGTTAACCTATCGTTACTGAAGTTTGACAACTGTCACTTAAATTTCGATTATAACAGCTTAATCTCTGTGAAATTCGATGGTTATTAATGTTGTAAGTGTGCTTTTATTTTGATTTGTATTTAAATTATCTTGTAAATTAATTATTACACCCAGAGATAGTAAACAATTTTGTAAAACATAACCAAATTTATTAAAAAAGCAATAGTTCAAACCGGGAATTTAATTAACAGTTGTCAAAAAGCACAAGATAAATCAAAGAATATTTATTAAGTAAGTACTGAATGACCAAAAATTACCATTACAACTTATAGGGGAGAGTCGTACACAGTGAAACATATTTCACAGTGAAACACTCTAAATATTTTTAAACTTGGCGCTTCAATTTCGCTGTGGTTTTAACCTTAAAGCGTCCCCAGTAAGTGACAAGTCTGTGTGGGTGATGAAGCGGCCAGCCGTTGTTGTTTAAAAGTTAAAGGAAAATATTCATTTTAAAAGGTAAGTGGTAATATTTTGGGTTTAATTCACGTTTGTTTTATGTTAGTAGCGATTTATTTTTCAAACCTCTACCTTGCTTATGATATCATATATGAACAATAACATAACCTAAAAAGCTTATAGCACCACAAATGTTGTCTTTGACTAGTGACTAATTTATTTTTCAAATCATGGTCCGAGTACACACTGAAACAGTAGTTCGTAGTACACAGTGAAACATGTTTCACTGTGTACTACACATTTTTAACATTTTTTTAAATTGTTTTAGATGGTTAGAAAGCAAAAACCTAGAAAAATAGGAAACACATCCGCAGAAATAATGGCTGCAGCTACTAGATTAGTGCTAGAAGATAATTATTCTCTACGGAGAGCGGCTGATATACATAACATATACTTTATAACGTTACGTAGATATGTCATTAAAAAACGAAATAATCCCGAAATAGCTATTAAAAATATGGAACCAAATTATTCTGTAAGACAAGTATTCACAGAAGAGCAAGAAGTGAAGTTAGCGGACTACATTAATACCTGTAGTAAGATGGCGTATGGATTGTCGACAAAGGAATGTAGAAAACTTGCATGGGAAATGGCGGATACGAACAAACTAGTAATGCCAAGGTCTTGGTCAGAAAATAAGTGTGCTGGAGTTGAGTGGTTACGACAGTTTCTGAAAAGACGTAAAGTCCTTAGAATCCGCCAACCAGAAGCGTCTAAGTAGACTAACATCCTTCAATCCACATAACATGAAAATGTTTTTTGACAATCTAAAGAATATTTTTGAAAGAAACCCAAAACTTGCTGACGCTTTAGGGATATTCAATCTTGATGAGACGGGGACAAGCACGGTCCAGAGACCTGGAAAAATTGTGGCCAAAAAGGGTTCAAAACAAGTCAGTCAATGTAGTAGCGCAGAGCGTGGCGTTTTGGTAACAACTTGTGCAATAATATGTGCTAATGGCACATATCTTCTACCAGCAATGGTGTTTCCAAGGAAATACTTCAAGACTCATATGATTTCCGGTGCACCCCCAGGAACTTTAGGCTTAGCAACACCAAACGGTTGGATGACCACTGAACTCTTTCCACAAGTTTTAGATCACTTCATTGGTTATTCTCACAGTACTATTGACAATCCATCTATCTTAGTTTATGACAACCATGAGAGTCACGTATCTGTAAATGTGGTTGAGAAAGCTCGGGCTGCAGGTGTGACTATATTAACGTTACCACCACATTCGAGTCATCGGATGCAGCCCTTAGATATAGCGGTATTTGGGCCTTTCAAAGCCCATTATAATGCTTCTATTAACTCCTGGCTTCTTGGGCATGCTGGAATTCCAATGACTATCTACCAAATAGCACAATGTGTTGGAGAGGCTCATGCTAAATCTTTCACACCCACTAATATCATGGCAGGGTTTCAAAAAAGTGGAATATTCCCGTTTGATGATTTGGTATTTAATGAAACGGATTTTTTAATGTCTGCTGTGTCTGATAGAGTGGAAAGAGAAAGGACACCTGATCATGAAGAACCTGGTCAATCAAATGAAAGTTTTGAAAAAGAAACAATTTCAGACAATGACCAGCCTGGACCTTCCAATACAAATGTTACATTTTCTAGTCCCGAGGATTTTAGAGGATATCCGAAAGCACAACCTCGAAAAGCTAACAGGAAACCTAGAAAACGGGGTAGAAGTACGATAATTACTGATACACCCGAGAAAGATGCTTTATTAGAAAAAGAAAAAGGAAAAGTGAAAGTTGTTTTAAGCAAGAAGACTAAGCAGAATTTAAAGGAATTTACTAGATCTCAGGTTATTAAACACACAGATCGAGACTCAGACTCTGATGCTGATGAGGAAAACGCTGATCTGGAACTAGAAGACTTTTCCGGTAATAGCTGGAGTCTCCAAATGTCCGAAGAGGAGCCTGATTATTGTAGGACGGCTAATAAGGATGATTTTGTGTTGGTACGTTTTAATAAGAATGTGCACTATGTTGGAAAGCTTCTTTCTAATATTGACGGCGAAGGAGATTATGAAGTGTCATATTTGCGAAAATGTGAAAAGCTAGGTGGTTCTTTTCGTTTTCCTTTAGAACCCGAATTAGTGTAGTAAACAAAATAGTATATTAAAGAACTAGTTTCATAAGGCCTCTTCTTAACGCACGAGTTCAAGTTTGAAAAACGAGACGCGAAGCGTCGAGTTTTTCAACGGACGAGTGCGACAAGTGGTCTTATGAAACGTGTTCTTTATACTATTTTTTCTATTGAGGAAGTTTAAGAGTATTTTAAATAAATTTATGTAGAAAAGTTTTACGTCAAACTCGATTACTAGGGGAGTTTTATAAACACTTATGGCAGCACTGACAGGGTGCTGAAAAACTGACATTTCAAATTCAAATCGAACTACCAACATCGTAAAAAAACAAACTAAAAACAGTACGATTATAGGCCTCCTTAACGTACTGTTTTTAAGCTAAAACAGTGCGCTTAGAACGGCTTTATAAAACCGAAATAGAAAAACGATATTAAAATTGTTTTACCTAGTCCTGCTCCAATAATGAATAAGCGCTTGGCAAATTACTACAAATTTAATATCGACTTTGATTCTTTAGATGTTCGTTAAGTGTTTCGAAAAATGATTTATAATATTAAACTTTATTTTTATATCGTATAGGCATTTATGATTGTAAGTTATAATGTTACAGAATATTTTCTTATTAAGTTTGATATTGTTTCACTGTGCACCACGTGTGGTACACAGTGAAACTCTTTTTGAGTTTTTTTTTTTAAATTAGGTTACCCTTAACTGATATTAAATTAGAATATGTTTTGTTTCCATTATATTGCCAAAAGGCCACTTTAACATGGTATTTTATAATATTTGAGTTTTATTTGAAAATAAAGTTGTGAAAAATAAAATACTGTTTTTTGTATCACTGTGTACTACTCTCCCCTATCGGCCGCCATTTTGGCTTATTAGACAAAACAAAAAATATTTTTAAATAAATGCTTCATTTGGACGAAATTATTTATGGAATATAATGTCGGCCAAATGGCCGCCTCTTGCTACCACATCAATGCGAGCTCTTTCAAGAGCATTTCTCATAACATTTACACAAACTTCAGACGATATCTCAACTGCTGCTGTTCGAATATTGTTCTGTAGTTGTTCAATCGTCGTTGGCTTGTTGGCATAGACACGTCGATTCAGATAGCCCCATAAACTCCGTGGAGTACAACAAACCCTAGCGCTTATATTTGTTGATTATGAGAAAACGTTTGATTCAGTAGACCAACACACAATGCTAAAAGCTTTATCAGACTGCTGAATAGACCATCGATATTCGACACTCATCAAAAATAATTATGAAAATGCTACTGCGTGCGTCAGGCTCCACGACGACACTGCTAAATTCAATATAGAAAGGGGTGTGCGCCAGGGCGACATCATCTCGCCAAAGCTTTTCAATACCGTTCTTCAATACATGTGTAAACAAGCAGACTGAAACGACCTGGAAGTAAACATAAATGGCGAGCGACTGAGTCACTTGAGATTTGCTGATGACCTGGTCCTCATAGCCGATCGACTATAGATGATGCTACCAAAATGTTAAAAAACCTGAATAAATTGCCACAGAAAGTAGGATTCAAAATAAATTTCTCCAAAACCCAAATAACGACAAATCTCGTACTCAGCGAGGGCATATACATAGATGGTACCACAGTGGAGGAAACTACTTCTTTCAAATACCTTGGACATGAGATTTCCACCGGCAAAAACAATCAAACCGACGAAATCATTCGAAGAATAGGCCTTGCATGGGCTGCCTACGGAAATCTCAAATATGTGTTTAGGTCAGACCTGCCAAATTGTCTGAAGAGAAAGGTTTACGAGTACAAACCAGTGTGTCCTCCCAGTCTTTGCATACGGCGCGGAAACTCTAACACTGACTAAACGGACAACTAAGAAAATACGAGTTACACAACTAGCGATGGAACGATCGATGCTAGAAATCTTTCTCAGGGATCACATACCCAATAGAGAAATACGCAGAAGAACAAGAGTTGTAGATGCCGTGGAGAGAATAGCTATACTGAAATGGAACTGGGCGGGACACATTGCAAGAACTACCGACGACAGATGGACAAGAAGAATCCTTGAATGGAGGCCTAGATCGGAAGCTTTTAGGAACAAAGGACGTCCCCCACAAGATGGATCGACGACTTAAAACGCATTAACACCAACTGACCGAACACAGTGGAAGCTTTTAAGGGATGCTTACGTCCAGCAATGGACCTTGATAAGCTGAATGATTATGCTGATGATGATGACTGACCAAAAATTACCATTACAACTTATATCGGCCGCCATTTTGGCTTATTAGACAAAACAGAAAATATTTTTATATAAATGCTTCATTTGGACTTTGAAATTATTTATAGAATATAATGTCGGCCAAATGGCCGCCTCTTGCTGCCACAGCAATGCCAGCTCTTTCAAGAGCATTTCTCATAACATTTACACAAACATCAGACGATACGTCAACTGTTGCTTTTGGAATACTGTTCTGTAGTTGTTCAATCATCGTTGACTTGTTGGTATAGACACCTCCATTCAAATAGCCCCATAAATAAAAACATCTGGAGCGGTTAAATACAGAGATCTTGGCGGCCAGTCGATGTCTCCCCTCTTGGAGATTAATCGGTCTGGAAGCATTCTCTTAAAAATTTCTATTGTGGCTCGCGCTGTGTGACAAGTAGCGCCATCTTGCTCAAACCACATAATTTCCAAACTCAGTTTATTCAATCGATGTGACAGAAAGTTATAGCGGCACATACCGTCCAATTACACATCCCCAAGGGCAGGTGCCCCCCCCCCATCCAAATTGGAAATTTTTTAAATAAAACAGCAAAAATATAAACAAATTTCTGAAAAATTGATTAATAGATTGCTTGTTGGTATGTCAAACATTTTGAAATAAACTAATTACGAAATAGAGACCCTCGCGCCATCTGTTAAGTCATAAGAACTACAACCTGTACGTGTATTATACACATACACATGATTTACCTTTCACAGGCAAAAATCTAGATGAAGGCATACTTATAGACTAATGCCGTTTACGCATCGAAGCAGGTGAT
>JABXWE010027234.1:0-25252 GCA_014611495.1 Limonius californicus | reverse complement strand
CCGGATCTTACACCTTGCGATTTCTTCTTCTGGGGATATTTAAAATCAAAAGTGTATACAAACCGACCTCAGAATCTGGCCGAATTAGAGCAACGAATACAAGCTGAAGCTGCAGCAATTTCTCCTAGATCGCTCAGAAATTCTTTTCAAACTTTTCGTGATAGGTTGGTCCACTGCCTTGCAGTTAATGGCGAACATTTTGAACATTTATTACCATGAAAACCATTTTATTGCTAATTTCGTTTTATCTTCAAGCTTTATAATTAGTTAAGAGACATACACTATTTTTCGTTCATTTGTTTTATTTTGTACAATCTAGATGCATGAGATACTTGACGATCTGGGATAACTAGATTCATGTTATTGGTGAAATTAACTTTATAACAGTTTTTACATTTTTTTTCAAAAATTTTCTGGTATGCGGGTACTAAGATTTTATGTCATCGAAAAGAGAAAAAAAGTCTCTATCAAATGAGCCTAATGAAAGGGTACATTGCTATTTAAAAAAATTAAAGTGTTATTCGACACTCTTTTGTTTACTGAAATAAAAAAAATTGAATGCTGTCTTGTTATGGAAAATAAAATGTTAAACAACTTTTATATACACTTTTTTTGTAAAGTCGATATTTACCGAGATATATACTATATTCCATACATAATGGGCACCCTGTATAAGTACAGTGTACAGTTTTTTAGAGTATGCAGGTGAACATAAAAGTAGGTTATGTTAAAAATGAGATTTTACTAACCTTTCACGGGAAGCAGAAATAGACAGTACTGAATAGAAGGGACGATATGTTTCTTTTGAATGACAACTGTCAACATATAACCATTTCAACGTCACTCTGACTATTGGGAGTGTTACCAACATAAATAGTAAATAACCAGGTAAGTTATAAGTGGAAGCAGAACATAAGCCGTATGCTTGATTTATTATTTAAGCTTCTATTAATCAGATACTTTGGGCTGCTATTTAAAATATAAAGAGGAAGAGTTTGGTTTATCAAGAAATACAGTTGTGTTTATGAAGAGGTCTAAAGTTGAGAGGTTGTACGGTTTTGGATATTTTATAGGTTAGTTTAGGGTTTAGTAAATTAAGCTTTAGATCATGTAACAAATATAATGTAAAAATTTCATAGTAGTTTCGTATCTAACTTGTCGAGTCTACAAGTGGCTAACAGCACCTGATCATTTAATACCGAAATGGTGTCTGTAAACTTCGAACCCTTACTGATTCTGGTTCCAGAACCCGGGATCCTGTTTCCTGTATCTCAACTCCTTACAGGTAGCTTAAAAACCGAAATTCGCCAGTTTTGGTGGTCCAGTGGTTAGCATAATTGCCTACAGACTCTCTGAAAGCGGTGTCCAACCGGGTGAAATCGGTGAGATTTTCCCGACGGAGAAAATTCGGAAAGCGGTTTTTCTGTCGGATAAGAACAACACGACAATTAAAATCTATCATTGACTTTGTAATCGGAAAACAGAACAACATCATTAAAATAGAAGATACCCGAGTGTACAAGGAGCAGAATGTGGTTCAGACCATTTCCTACTCAGGACTAAGCTGTATTTTCCATTTTCTAAGCTTCAGGCAAAATCAGATAAAGAAAAAGATACAGGAAACGCCCTTACTAGGTATCAACTGGATCTACTACAAGACCCGTCGGTCCTGTTCTTATATAAGCTTAGATTAAGCAAAAAGCTAAATGTAATAAACGAAACCTCGCCAGAAACTATGTATAACAGTGTAGCCAAAGCGATACACGAAGCTGCCTATGAAAATCTGGGTACGAAGGAACCACATCAAAGATGAAGAAGAAGAGACTTTTGGTGGAATGACGACATAGCTAAGTAAATAAGTGAGAAAAAGAAAGCATACGAAAAATGGCTGACGACTCATGACACCGAAGATAGAAAATATTATTCAATATTTAGCAGGAAAGTGAAGAAAATAATAATAAAATGTAAAAATAAAACTTGGGACAGAAAGTGTGAAGAGATCAGTAGTTACATTGGTAGTACCAAATCAAGAGAAGCGTGGAAGCTAGTACGCGGTCTTAGAACTAACGAGAAATGCAACACGAATCTACAATTGATTAACGAGGACAAGTGGAAACAATACTATGAAACATTATTAAGAGAAGATAGGATAGAATTTAAAAATAATCAAACCTACATGAAACCCAGTGAAGATTATGTAGAGGAGATAACATCGGACGAAGTTCAAATAGTGGTCAAGAAACTAAGAAAAAAGGAAAGGGGTTATTACCACTGTATACAAAACAGGAGGTAAGGACGATTGCACCAATTATCGAGGGATATTTGTCCTGTCCTATATAGGTCGAATTTATGGGATGATCTTAAAGTGCAGATTAGAAACAGATATAGAGAAAGTAGAGGAGCAAAGTGGTTTCCGAGGAGGCCGATCCTGCATTGATAACATCTTCAGCATACGACAAATGACAGAAAAACGATTTGGGGATAACCTCGAAACCCATCTAGTATACATTGATTTACATGAAGCTTACGATAGTGTTCCACTCTCAAAACTTTAGCAAGCTATGAAAGAACAAAATATAAAACACACACATACAAGCTATAAAACAACTTTACACAAATAATATCAGTTCAGTCAAAGATGGTAAACTACTAACATCTGAATTTGAACTCAGTAAGGGGTTAAGACAAGGACGCTGCGTAGCCCCAACACTTTTCAATATTTATCTCAACGAAGTGCTCAAAGAGTGGCGAAGAAAGTGTGCAAATATGGGGATTAACATAAATGACGAGATGCTATTCTCCTTGCTTTTTGCGGACGACCAAGTCATATTTGCAGAAGACGAAGACGACGCCTCATATATGTTAAGAAAACTTGATGAGGAGTTTAGGAAATGGGGCCTACAAATAAACTACAAGAAAACTGAATATATGGTGGTAGGAGGAAGAGGCAGAAATTTGGCGATAGAAAATGGAACTGTGGTAAAGTACTGTCAAAACTACAAGTATTTAGGGGCTAAAATATCGAGTAAAGGTGGAAGCGAAGAGGAAATTAAACGCAGGATGGGAAAAGGTAGAATAGTAATTCGACAGTTACACTTGATAATATGGAGCAAAAATACAAATAAAAACGTGAAAAAGAAACTATATAAGACAGTAGTGGAAAGTATAGCAACCTATGGCGCAGAGGTGTGGGAAGTTAGCGAAAGAAGCAGAAAGAAGTTAAAGACGATGGAAATGGAATTCTGGCGACGTAGTTGTGGTGTGACAAGAATGGACAGACTTAGAAATGAAGACATTCGAAACGAAATGAAAATAAATATAGACATAACCGATGGGATTGAAAATAAACAATTAAACTGGTACGGCCATATGAGAAGGATGGATGCGGAAAGATGGCCTCAGAAGATATGGCATTGGAATCCCTCACAAAAGAGAAGAACAGGAAGACCAGAACTATCATGGAAAGATTATATTCGACAAGACATGAGTAGCAGAGACCTACAAGAAAACGAATGGCAAAATAGACTGCGGTGGAAACAAGGATGCGAGAAACTCCAAACGGTATAACCCCACTCGCATTTATATATATACTATACAGGGTGTCCGGGAAAATGTGGGAAATCTCCCGGATATGAAAAAACACGTGAAAAGAATACTACAAGTTCATATAAACTTTTTTCGTATAGGCCTCCTCTTCGGGGATATGGGCCCCAAAGAACTCCAATGGAATCAAGTTTATTACACATAATTATTGAACCAACAGGTATTTTCCAATTTTTTTTTAATATTATGTATACCAGGTAAGACCCTGTAAATTACTATCCCAGAAAGTGTTGTGAATTATTCACAGCTGCAGGGACGGACTAGCTGTGACACTCATGACCCCATTTTTTTACGCCCTGTATGATTAGAACTTTGGACAACGTTTTTTTACATACCTTTAACTACTGACTAAAAATTAAGTAAGCACTCTTCATTCATGTCGCTAATTGTAACCATTTTCGAAAAAACGTCATTTTATTTACACTGTTAGTCCCCTAACTTCTGTCGGGTTGAATATGAAAAAGAGGAATTTTCCCCTGTCACCAACATAGTTTCAATAAAAAGTTGAACTTTAACTGCTTAGTTAAAAACTTCGGAAGAGGGTTCAACATGGGCTCCGTGAAGTCTGATACACTTGCGGGCAGGACGAATTGAGGACTGCTGTACGCGCCACAATAACCCAGCATTGTTCCTAACAGTGTAAATAAAATGACGTTTTTTCGAAAACGGTTACGATTAGCGACATGAATGAAGAGTACTTTATTTTTAGTCAGTAGTTAAAGGTATGTAGAAAACGTTGTCCAAAGTTCTTATCATACAGGGCGTACAAAAATGGGGTCATGAGTGTCACAACTAGTACGTTCCTACAGCTGTGAGTAATTCACAACACTTTCTGATGGATAGTAATTTGAAGGGTATTACCTGGTATACATCATATTAAAAAAAAATTGCTATATACCTGGTGGTTCAATAATTATGTGTAATAAACTTGATTCCATTGGAGCTCTTTGGGAGCCCATATCTCCGAAGAGGAGGCCTACAGGAAAAAAGTTTATATGAACTTGTAGTATTCTTTTCACGTGTTTTTTTTCATATCCGGGAGACTTCCCGCATTTTCCCGGACACCCTGTGTATAAGAAGTAAAGCCCTAGGCACCGTGGCACTGCGAGTAACGCATTAAAAGTCCTTATTAGAGTTCGATCTACTCCAGATACACAAAAAGTACACTGAGTTAAATAAAGCCTAAATGCAAAGAGATGCTAGGAAAACCGCGTCTTAGATCTCATCGAATCAGAACCAACCAATCTAATCTTTCGGTATTGTAATCTCAATTGACGTAAAAGTTGGTCTTAATAAGTTAATGCTTGTGTCCGATGATTAACAGCTAAATTGAAGCGTATTTGGTTCTATTATTTAACGTGTTTTGAATCATTTTGATTTGCTTGGACAACTACATTGAAGAAGCCTATAGATGTAAGGAGCCGTGTATGGGTAAGAGACAAGAATGGGATAATCGGAGCGTTAGGAACAAGTTTTCAAAGAACCTCTTCCGGATGGTCAAGAACAGGAGAAGATCTAATTAAAAGGTTCTACATCGTAACTTGCCACAATTAATTTAAGCCATTGTGTATACATAAAAATGGACATGTAAGAACTTTTTCTCCCGTTTATAAATTAAATTAGTTACATTATTTGAATGATGTTTTCATAGTGCAAATGAGCTGACAAATGTACCTAAAGGCGTAGGACGGCGATGCTGTAGAAGAAACAGAAATAGCATAATTTGGTGTTAGACAGGCACAGCACAGAAATAGCTCAAACTGTAAATCGGTAATTTGTAAATTGCCACGATTAATTTCAGATTATCTAAACGTGAAAATACATATGTACGAAACATGTCTAAACAGGCATGATGTTGTTTTAAAGGGGCAACTATATTTAGAACTGATAAGGGTGCCAAAGAATGTAGGGCGCCATTCTAGAGGTGTACAGCAAATACTACGCTTCGTGTTAAGGGAACAGCCTATAAACTACCCTGGCGTAATAGCATAATCGGAGAGTTAGGAGGGCGCCTTAGGCGTAGAGACTTGTTCCTGGGTGAGACGGGAATAGTTTCTATTCTAAATATATTGCAATTTCGTAACTTGCCTCTATTAATTTACCATTGCGTCAAGCAAAAACGCAAAAACTAAAGAAAGCTATCGAAATACTATGCAAATTAGAATATCGTTCGTTTTTCCATCGAACTTACTGAAAACTACCAGCAAATTCTGAAAACTAAATGACTGTTAATCTAACTGTGTTGCGCTCTTGGTTCCTCCACTGCTTATCAATAGGGCTTTTTACACAACGTCAGTTTAGGGTCGTCGGTAAATGGTGTTTACCGTAGAGTAGCCCCATATGTATATATCTCTCTCTACAGTCTTTGGTTGTTTAAGTCAGAGACACAAAATACGCTTAGAACAGGACACTCTGCTGTAACCATTGTACTTATTGACAATGGAATAAAAGTGAGAATGATCAAATATTATCTAGAGTAGCAGTGTTAACACTTCCCATGGCTCGGAACCCACAGTAAGCTGTATGCATAGGAGAGAAGATCAATACTGCTCATAATAGACAAATCACTAAAAGAAGAAAATATGTGGTGAAAAACATTACTTTTTATAAAATATGTTACAATAAATTTATTAATGGTTTATGACATATTAAAAACAAAACAGGAAAGATTAATTTAGAATAAAGATTTGCATGTCAGTCTAAGCATTAATAACTTTTTTAATATACGTCGTGCCTTAATTTTTTAATATAGTGCATTTTCTCATTCTTTAAACGCCTAGAATTAATTAAATAAGTGAAATTAAATAATAATAATAATTTATGTTTATCTGAGTTATTATATATAAAAATCAAGAAATTAGCGCAAAGAGAATAATGTACCTGTTTAATTCATGAGAGACGAATCGTACATTTAGGCCAAGGCGTTGCTCATAGGAAGAAAGGAAGTATTATTTTGAAAATATGAAACCCTTTAAAATTTCTCAAATTTGTAGTATGCACAGAATAGAGGGTTGGCGAACGGAAAACTTACTCGATCCTACCCTACAGAAAATATTGTGTGTAATTCTGCAGCTTGAATATACACCTCTGCGCGCATGCAACTCAGTTCTAAAAATAATCATTAATGGAATCTTTATAAATAGTAAAAAAAAAGATTGTAGTTGGCTTGATCGCCGAATGCAGTTGGAAGTATGGCGTTTTGATTTAAGTTGGCGAACAAAGAAATTTAAGAATTTTTACTTTAAATAGCTGCAAATTGGTCGCTTCAAACAAATAAAACGTGGAACAGATTTGATTCATCGATAATCGTAGGCATGTAGATGTGGAGTCTCTTTGAATTGCCATGAGTGACGGTTCAGTTAATTTGTAGTTTTGCATAATTATACGAAATTTTCAGTCGGAAAACGAGACGTTATTCGTTACGTGGAAACTGAAAGAGCTTGAGTCCCTTTCTTACCTCGTCAATGCTCGATAACACCATTTGCGAAGTTGCATTTTTTAACAACACGTTAATGGAGCGGCCGTGAATTATTGCTCATTCAAAACGCCACAACCTAATTCTTCGTTAACTGGGAGGCAACTCTCTCTGTTCCCCACTTCTCGATGCACTCTAAGAGACCCTTTACCTGGAAAGTGCCTGCACCATCAGGCATAGGTATAACTCGGTGAATATCCGGATGTAAATCTATAATACCGAGACGAATGTCAAAAATGTACTTGCTAGACTTATGTGCCATGTTACATGCTTTTACAAGTATTGCTAAAACATCCGTAAAAATATTACATATGTTACGTGAAAAAACGACCAACAACGTTTCTGTACGATAAAGGACAATAAAGAATTCATACAGTAGGGTAGCCAGTCTCCACTGTTACTTAACGTTCATATTGAAATAGCATTAGAAAACTGGAAAAGGCGGGTAGTGATAGGTATCCCAATAAAGAGAGACCAACCTCTTTTCTGAGTTTTTCCAACTACCAAATAGTACTTGCTCCAAACTCAAACTGTATTGAATTTATGTCTAAATAAACCTTAAACCAGGTTCAGTACTTCTCAGTAAATATGGAGGCAAGGTTTGAATTCGCAATAACCAAGACGTGCAAATGAAACAAGTCGACCAGTACAAATACCTACGAGATCGGACAAATATGAAACGGGATTGGCACTACTGCGCACGCTATACGAAACTGACTGTTTCCAAATCATATCAAAATTGTAGCTGGAACTTTCGTCTACACATAGCTAAAACGGCATCCTGTCACAACTTGCGTGGTAGGCTGTGCATGCGAATGTACAAGTTAGTACAGCTGTCACATGTGACACAAGTCAAACATGGAACAGAGAGCGAACATTAGGTTTTGTTTCAAATTGGGGAAAACGACATTCGAGATGTTGAAAACTGTGTACGGCGATGAGGCCATGTCCCGTACTCACGTTTTCGGGTGGTTTGCCAGATTTCGTGAAGGTCGGCAGGACCTTCACTTGATCAGAAGCCGATAACAACGAGAACCCCCGTAGCGATCGAAAAAGTCCGACAACTTGTGGCGGCTGATCGACGACTGACACTGAGAATGATGGAGGAGGAGCTGAGTATTAGCCGTGAAACCATTAGAACCATTTTGGAGAAGGATTTGAAGAAAAGAAACGTCTCTGTCAAATTTGTCCCGCACAATTTGACCGCTGAGCAAAAAGCGCATTGAGTGGACACCTCCCACGACTTCATTGCAACAGCCAACAGTGACCCAAATTTTCTGGATTCAATTGTTACTGATGACGAGTCGTGGTGCCTCCAATACGATCCAGGAAGCAAGAGATAAAGCATGGAATAGCGATCGAAGACGTCTTCCAGACCAAAGAAATTCCGTCTCCAAAAATCGAACATGAAGACCTTGCTGATCACTTTCTTCGACAGTCAAAGCACCATCCACAAAGAATTTGTGCCACAGGGTGTCACCGGGTGTCACCGTCACTAGCCTGTACTACAAGGGTGTCATGAGGCGTTTACTAAAACGCATTTGACGTGTACGACCGCGTTTGGCAGCCTCCGGCAAGTGGCACCTTTTGCACGACAATGCCCCTGTGCATTCTGCCTTGATTGTGAAGACGTTTTTGGCGACAAGTCCTAGTCTTAGAACATCCTCAGTATTCGCCGGATCTGTCTTCAGCGGACTTCATGCTGTTTCCTCAGCTGAAATTGACCCTCAAGGGAAGGCGATTTGACGACGTGGAAGACCATTCAACGGAATGTTACCGCCGAACTAAACGCACTTCCTCGCGACAAGTTTAAGCAGGGTTTCCGCGACTTGTATCGTCGAGGTACTTCACCCGTGGCTACCTCACATCTTTGTATTTGATCAATCCCGTTATATATCATTCCGACCTCGTAGGTACCCTAGCAGCTAGAGCGAATTAGGAACGGACGAAATTAAAAACAGAATCCAACAAAACAATAAATAATGCTTCGAATTCCCTTCTCCTTTAACTCCAAAAGAAAAAACGTACTTGTACCTATTTCTGGCACTCTACTTTAGCGATTAGCAAGAACTGTTCGGTCAATATACATAAGTGTTGTTTTCATCTGGGGTTTTTTTTTTGCTGCCCTGATCACTTTTTTTCCTGGAAGCACCTCTGCTTTCCAAGTTTTGAGAAGGGTGGGTAGGAGATAACGTTCGCCCCATAAACGCTTTAGAGTCGTTCTTTAATTTCTTTTGAAGCTAATTTTCAAAACACAGAAATTCTCGTTCTGCTATACTTCTTCTTCGTATGATAGGACCATGTTCTGTTTATTTCCAATTGGCCTTGCATACAGGTGCTAGTTATCTTTCTTGGAACGCAGATGTCCAGCTTTCGCGCCATTTTTGGGTGTGCGTCCCACATCTCGTTCGGTGTTGGGTTCTTGTGTTGTTGCCCATCGAGTTAATCTATCATTGCCCCTTCTATTCATGTGATCTCCCCACATTCGTCAACGTTCTCTCACCCATCAAGCTACGTCTTGCATCTCACATTTTCATCGGATAACTTCATTCCTAATCCTATCTCTCAGAGAATGTCCCAATATAGTTCTCAGTACTTTTCTTTCAGTAGTACGCATAATAAGTTTAGATTTTGCGTTTCTGCTCTGGTCTCAGCAGCGTACTTTAGCACAGGCCTCACACATTTTATAAATGCGTACTTTGCTTTCTATCGTTATATATTTATTGTGCCATATAATATCCCGCCAATATCCAGAAATAGCCGAAGCTTTATGTGCTTGCGTTCGTACTTCTACAGAGATGTTTCTGTTACTTGATGTTTCGACGCCAAGGTGCTTTAAGTTTATGACTTGTGTGATTGGTTTATTGTCAACGGCTAATTTGCATCGTACTGAATCCTTCGATATACCTGAGTCTTTTCTGTGGAGGTTTTTATATTATACTGCTCAGCAGTCGATTATAATTTAAAGATCAGACGGTGAAGGTCATCTACATTTTCAGCCATAATGACTGCATCGTCCGCATAACACATTATCTTAATTGTGCTGTTTCCCATTTTATATCCTACTGTGACCTCTTTGATACTCTGTATGGTTTTGTCCATGACTATATTAAAGAGGGTGGGGCTTAGACTCTCCTCTTATCTTATCCCAGTTGACACAGATATTTGTTCCGTTAATTTGTTCTCCGCTTCTATTTGTGTTTTATTGTTAGTATTTAGTTCCTTTATTATTTTGATGATCTTCTTTTCAATGTTATTTTCTTGTAGGATTTTAATAATGTCGTTCAATTTAATTCTATCGAATGCCTGTCAGATCAATTAAGCACAGGTATAGGGGTTTGTGGAATTCAATGGCCTCTTCTATCATCTGGCGTAGGATAAAATATTCCGTCCATGACGAATCTGTTCTAACGGAAATCTTGCCGTTCTTCACTTATTCCGACTTCTTGTACTATATTGTTTAATATAATTTTTGTTATTAGTTTGGACATCGTACTTAGAAGGGATATTCCTTTGTGCTTTTTAGGGTCTTTTTTACTACCTTTTTTAAAGACGAGAATAGTGATAGTCGTTCGCCATTGGCCTGGTGTGGTTTCTGTTTGGAGGATGTTTTGAAAGAAGGTACTTATTTCTCTTGTTAGTTCTCCACCTTCATATTTAATCATTTAATTTGAGATCGAGTCTGTGCCTGGTGATTTTCTATTTTTTAATTTAGCGAATTCAGCAGCCACTTCCTTTTGTGATTATTCCAGAATAGTTATTCTGCGTCATCTACATCTTGGCCTGTATAATTAATTAGCTCATCCACATTAATTGTGGTGTTGTCATATAAATTTGTAAAATGGGCTGCCCATTTTCCGGAGCGATAGTTGTAGATTGCACATATTCGTTTACTGGTCTTTTCTGTTACGCAGCATGTTTTATACTCTTTTCTGTCCGCCGTACAGCTCGCATTCCATTGTTTTTGAGAATTGTTCCCAGTATTTCTTATTAGTACTGAAATTTGTGAGCTGACTGTTTCGCATACGTTCGTATAGTCAGAAATTGTGTGACTATTATCAATTTAAAAAGTGCGCCTTTTTTTTAATTTAAAGAACGTTTATAATTTTTATGCAAATATCCCATCTAAATCAAATTTTCATGTTCTGACCGATTAATTTTCAGCTGAACGTTAACCCTACCACTTCGTTGAAGAAGATAGGCTAGAAAGTGTTGGAAAATTCCTAATAGTATAAGTTTTGGAGCACAAATGGGTTTAATTGTCCTCATCTACAAATTTTACATTTTTGCAAACCGAGGATTATACAGAAAATACGTATCCGGTAATATAATTGAGCTTTTACAAAAGATAAGTTAAAAGTACATAAGCAATCCATGAAATTAATAATTTGAGTACTTGTAAGCAACTTCCTGGAGATGAAATGAAACATCTCAAATATTTCAATGGAGCTGCAGTACATCAGCAGAAAAACCTTATATAGCAGGTTACAGAAAATGGTAGACTACATTTTATCAACTGTACGTTCAATCCTAATTTACGCTGAAACCACAGTTTATGAAAATTAATTACGTAAAATGTGCCAAAACCGCAGCATCCACACTGCCGATGGGTCTATTAAAGGCACGTGTCACTGGTTTTAATGCAGCATTTCTTTTGACATTGACGTCACAGTTGGTTTTTGTGTACCAACTTCTTTCTTAAATATTTATAAATACAAGATGATGCTTGCAAAAATATATCATGTAAAATATATACGTGAAACTTGAGTGTAAGAAAACGTTTTAATAGTAGAATCAGTCGTTCTTCAGGTTATCGCTAATAAATACTATAAAGAGAAGCCATGGGCTTTGTTAATGTTTTTAGGTTTAATTGTCAGTTTGTGCATTGTAACTATGAACAACAAAGTAGAATATATTTAAAGTAAAATTATGTGGACTCATATGACACCACAGCTGTAGCGGTAAATATCTCTACGCTTTGAGACAATGGTTTAATTTGTTGGTAATTGTGCAGAACGCTGTCATAGATCGAATTGTTTAAAGTTTCAAAATTCAGTATTGCTGAGATCATCTAGATTAACCAAACAGTTTTAATTTTTCTTCAAGAAAGTGCACAAGCTTAGAATTTTTCCATAAAATAGGAAGAAATGTAAAGTAGCTTTCGATATCTAATAGTGTAACATTATTCTAGATGAACGTGCTTATTATATCGACGAGATACATTAACTGCTCTCTCATAATACCCTCTTGCGAGGTTTGGTTTATATTAGAAATAGTTAAAAATACATACAGTTACCCTCAAGTATATCAACGTTATTTGCAGAAGACAATATTGGATTAAATGGAATTCTCTTTTTCAAAAAGTATATTTCTACCTTATCTTAAACGTTGACTGATAATGATAGTAATAATCAAGTTATGCGAAATATATTGTGTTCATAATTCTATATGTTGTTATCCCTCTTAGGTGTTTAGTCGTTGGACTGATTCTACTTTCAGTTTTACGGCCTTGAGCATTCTTTTTCCAGCTCCGCGATATCGTTGCCTTCCACGTCTACCATTATTTGGTTGATCGGCATTGTTTTACAGTATTTTCCACATTCATCCAATTTACTTTCAAAAGTTCTTATCTTATCTTATATTACTGATATATTTACTTTAGCAGGCAATTTGCTAAAGCGCAGATATAATGTCAAGCTATTTAGTATAATTTTGGAATTTTTCAAAGATCCTCTGTCTCTGAATACTTAAATACATCATTTTAAATGTGCCTTTTTCCTTTTAGAGTCTTTTTTTAATCCCACCAACTACAGTAAATATTTTAGTTGAAACCAGATTACTAGCCATACAGGACCGATTGTATCAATATCTGAAATATCCTATTGAAGAGGTCTCAAACCTCTTGTTGTGTTCTAGTACAGTCGCCACATCCCCTCAATATTAAAACTTCAATTCCCTCTTTTTCTGTCAAATATCGCACCATTATTTACTGAATTACGTATAAATCCACACAATAAAAACAGATAAACAAACTGTGAGGAACTCAATTGTCAAGTGAAGAAGTCAATTGTTACACAGCTACTTGATTTTTTTTATTAAAACTTGGAACTCTTTATTATCATTCGATTTTTATTTTAAAACTTTAAAAGCAATTATCTCGAAAACTTCTTAATGCAGTGTCATACTTTTTTTAGCATATTTGGTTTTAGAATTTCACGCTCTTTCCAAATCCGCCATAAAAAATTAAGGTTTTCATTTAAAAAAAATTCTCTATCGCCATAACACAGAAACAAAAGACAATCTACGAATAACAATTACACTAAAATATGTCTAATTTAAGATAAAAATCGGCGTGATCAAGGATTATTTTCAAAAACATTTAATATAAGATGTATTGCGATAGTTCCAGACTTTACACTCGCACTGTATATATACAGGCGTGTTTTTATACTGCATCTCTCTGCCGTTTCCCGTATCCTATAAGCCAGTCCTTCTTACTATGGACGGTATCTTCTATTAAATCCCTCTTCTGCAATGCTATGTTAATTTGGTCGTCCCATTTTATTCTAGATCTTCCTCTTTTTTCGTTCTGTTTGGTCTCCATTTTCAGCAATTTAGAGGTAATCTATTTTCGTCCATTCTTCGCATGTGTCCATACCATAGCAGTTTCTTCTGTTCTATTGTCTCACATATTGTTGTATTTACATCCATCTGTTGTCTTATTATTTCATTTCTAATTCGATCACACAGTATTTTTAACAACATCTTCGCCGATATTCCATTTCCATAGCTTTTACATTTGTTTCAAGCGTCTTTTTTATCGTCCATGTTTCGGACACGTATAGTGAACAACTTTCTACCGATGCCCTAAACAGCTTTCTGATAATTTTATTACATATCTTTGTTTCAAAGTAGTGGGTGTAGTTGTCGTGTTAACTTTTCCTTTTCTTACTTTATTTAGTACGTCTACTTCGTCTAATCCATTATCTGATAAGGTTACTCCTATGTCTTAAGTAGTTGAAATCATGCACTAATTGTATCATTCCTTCATCTATTTCGATTTCACTGCCTCCATTTCCACTTACCATGTACTGTGTTTTTTCCATATCCATCTCTAAACCCCAACCAAGAATTTCTTCAACCAGTTCTCTTGTCGTATATGCTATGTCCTCTCGTTCTTCTGTCAGCATCACCTGGTTGTCCGCCAATAAAAGGTTATGTATAAAGTCTTATCCAAATTGAATTCCAATTTTTTGCATTTTGTATTCCATTTCTCTAATGCCTGTTCGAAAAAGATTTTAAACAATGTGGACGAAATGCAACACCCTTATCCGATCCCCTTATTCACTAGAAATTATCTTGAATAATTTCGTCCAATTTTAATTTTACTTCCATTATTTTCACAGTGCTTTTACGGTGTTTGCATAATATGTTTCACTTATTCCGCTGTTACTCATTGATTCCCATAACTTATTTATTGGAACTCGATCATATGTTTTACGGAGGTCGATAAACACCAGATGTAGTTTTTTATTAGTTAAGATCGTTTTTCCATTACCTGGTCGAAACCCGCGTTGCTCCTCTGACAGTGAATTCTTCTTACATACGTTCTTTTATTATTTGCAAATTCGGGAATGTTTAACAGGAAACATCTCTTCATCACTATGCAACACTAGGCCACAAGTTCGAAATTCTTTGAAGGTATGGGCTGGTCTTTTAAATAATATGATTCTGTGTCCATTTTTAGCGATAGACATTTAGATGGGCCTGAATATTTGCATTTATTGAATACAAATTTAGAAGATATGTTTGACGAATTGCCATTAGTAACAGTGCAAAAGCATAAGTGGTACCAGCAAAACGGAGGTGATTCTTACAACACCCGTATTGTTCGAGATTATTTAGATGCACGTTTTCAAAATTTATGGCTTGACACTTTTGGCCCTGTTCGTTGGCCTCCACGATCGCCACGCTTAAGCCTAGAGATTATTTTCTGTGCGCCAATGTATAAGACGCGGTGCGGTGTATGCATTCCGGACGGAAAATATCGAATATCTTCGCCTCAAAATCGTAAATGCCTTTGATTCCATTCTGAGGCAGACTATCCAAAAAATAGTGTACCAAATGAATAGTAAATCCTCATATTGTTTTTGAAATTGTCATCTTGTTATCGTAAAACTATTTGCAATTTTTCAGTATTTAAAGAGTTTAAATGATAATTAGCAATACAATCTGTCACTTTAATTATTGTTGCAATTGTATTTCAAAGCCTACGCGATTTTATAAATTATTTATACAAATTTTTAAATTTCAACAAGTTTTTTGGAAGAATATGGTCATGTTGGTTACCAATTTAAAAAGTTATTTTTTGACTATCCATGTTGTGGTAATCCAATATGGCGGTCATAAGAAATGAAAGGTTGACTATCCCAGCTTGAAATCTGAAAGCCTAGAAAATTTCTGCCAATGTCATTCAACTCACAGTAACCAACAACATAGTTACCAAGTTTGATTGGATAAACGTCAATGGCAGGGAAGATAAAATTTTTTTCGAAAATCACAATTTCCAGTTTTTATGATAAATCAAGAACGAATCAAAATATCCAAGATTTCTTTTCTCAATCACCTTAAAAAAAGCAATTTTTCTGCAAATTTAACCGACTTCGTAGGTATCCCTTAGCGTTTCCGAGATGCCAATGGCGGGCATCGAAAAATTCACCCCATTGTATATGCAATAAAGAAAGCATTGTACGTTGTGTTGTTTAGAAGTGCAAGGCTCGTCAATACTATTAAGCTTAAAAAGTCAAAAGACAGACACAGCCAAATTGAGCATTTAACACTGTTTTCCGGAAGTGTTTAATGAAGTGCCAGGGAGAAAACGTATGGTATATTATGATAATGCACCGTCTGACAATGCTACACCTTAATATTTTTTCTTACAACCAATTGGCTGTTTTTGAACCAGCATTAATTTTGCATAACATTTAAACTGTTGTGCCCATTTAAGTACGCGAGTTTGTGATAATCATATGTTAACTGTACATAGTCCCTATTCTCGGATCTCTGACTTGATGCAAAACTTTAAGACCTGAAAACATGTGAATTCTCATTACAGAATGACTATTGCTACATACAGTGATGAAAATCGTACAGTGCAAGACCATAAACGAACTACATTAAACCATTGCTTGAATTTAAAATACCTTCGTAAAATAGGATTGCATTTTCAGTTTCGCAGACACTCTATTTGAAAACCAAACCTAACAATACATACACATAGGTCTATTAACTAACGTCATCACATCAATATTGTAATCATAGCAGCAGTGATGACAGTATGATAGTTACCAATAAAGGTAGAAATGAAAGAGCCAACCAAAGCTTAGATATTAAAGCGACAGAAAATCAATATTTGACAAAGAACAGCATTTCGCCATCAACAATTTAGTGCTTTATATGCGAAAGGATAATGGATCTCCCATTAGGATAATACAGCAGGCTGACAGACGTCCTCACTCGTAATAAATGCACTTATGTGGCATGGTTCGCGTTTTTACTAAAATTTGTCACAAGAACACAAAAGGCATTTGTTAGAGCCCTTTAACCTATAATGAATTATCCGGCTCGCAATCTGCACTCCCGTCTCGTACGTATCAGAAAGGAAATGCGAACTAAAATAATCGCGCTTTTAATTAAATATTTTGCAGGAACATATCCACCTACCTCGAGTAGTTGAGGACGGGTCGAAATTCCGAAATTGAGTTAGGACAGGCCCGAGGCTCAAGAGCCGCGTGAATGAGGGGCCATATAACGTATGACGGAAGCTTAGGTTTCAAATAAATGGGGTGAAAATTATAGTAATAAGGATAACCATAAAGGGAAGAGATAGTAATGGCCGATGAAAGGTAGGGAAATGCTATTCATGGAGTGGAAGGGTATAGTAGTGGATCATGGAGAGGCTTGATAAATGTGTGGTCTCGTGATGCGTCTCCTACACCGACCATGCACCCTTATACTCCATTCCGCTATGCGATCTACCCTGCTTAAAAATGGGAGATGCAGCGTGCTCTTACGGAATCAAGTGTAGCTGAAGGAAAAATTCCCTGCTTTCATGCCGTGAAAGCTCATCTGTGCTTTTTGTTTCCTATAAAACATTATTTCGAATAGTTAGTTCGGTATTAAAAGACTTGATAGTGGTTTCACGTAACCGTTGAATCAGTTCATTGTTCTAGTAATATTCCGCTAATATGTTTCTCTTATACGACGTAAAATATACGTCACGGGTGACGCTGTTTGCAGAAATAAGAAATATCCGTATGTTACGGTTAGAAAAAACTAGCTAGCAGCTTATGGTTAGAGTATTGTTTAAAACAAATCTTAATATAATTATGGTGATGATTGAATTAGTATAACAAAATTATTCTTATTTTACTCCATCGTGCTATACAGTGTGCGACACAATTATGAAATAAATTCAATATTATGTCTAGTATAATGAATTCACACGCATAGATATACTACCATGTACAAAACACATTCTGTTGCTGTTGAAATTACTTTAATTTATAAATTTCTAAAATAATGTTGACGTCAGTTTTCTTCCAACCAGTAATAGTATCGCATATTTTTCTAAATTTGACGTCGAAGTAGGCGCTGAAACCTTTATTCTAAACACAGCACACATCTGCTATACCACGTTAACCTCACTTTTGCGTTTGTATCGTTAATGATTGCAGCCTGCAGGTAAAAAGTTAGTATTTTTCAAGACTAAATTCTTTTAATAATTTTAACTGAAAGAGAATCTTTTTTTACAGAACATCAATTTCAGTGTCTGTAATCTCTACCTGTCGGTTGTTTGTATTTGTTAGCGTAACCTCTTGAAATATAATGGTTTTGCTGCAGAAACATAAAATTGTCTGAAGTTCAGTTGTCAGGTAGCACCTGCCACAAAATAATAAAGAGAGATATCCACTAGTGCTGTCAAATCCGTTACATTTGAAAATCCGGATTTCGGATTTTAAATTATCCGGTATCCGAATAATGTGGAATCCGCCGGATTTTTACTATCCGGGTAAAATCCGTCTTGCAAATCCGTTATCCGATAAATTCATTATCCGGATTCATCCGGAAAATCCGCTATCCGGATTTACCCTAAATAATCCGCTATCCGGATTTTTCTTAAAAATCCCATATTCGGATTTAAGCAAAAATCCGTTTTCTGAATTTATCTGCGTGCGTTTATTTATTAAATTAAATTAAACATTTAAGTAGATCGAGATATATATAGTCTGCATTAATCTGACATGTAGAATTTGTATGAATATGCAGTTAATTCAGATAAACATAGGAGAAAAATTGTAGGTATATGCGTATTCCAGTAAAATCGCTGTCTATGTCTAAGTTCCTCATTTTAAACTTAATTATTCAAAATCATCGATAAATCTGTTATAAATATATTATCTGGATGTATTCGTTATTTAAATTCAAAAAAATTACATATTGGCAGCAACTATGAATCCAATATGTGCAAACTTAATTATTTAGTACTTTATTTGTTAGAATAGTAGTGTGTCGTTCAATATTTTGTTTTGCGTCGCGTCGGCGCAAAATCTTTAAACCGTATAATAGTGATGGGTACTACGGAAATGTTAATAAAAGTACACATAAAACATTAAAAACTTAATCCGGATCGACATAAGAAATTCTAATTCCAAATGGATTTAAAAAAAATCCGAAATCCGGATCTCTGTAAGAAATCCGAAATCCGCATCTCCGTGAGAACTCCGAAATCCGGATCTCTGTGAGAAATCCGAAGCTCTGTGAGAAATCCGAAATCCGGATCTAAACCTAAAATCCGAAATCCGGATAAATCCAGATAAATCAGAATACCGGATTTTAACTTTCACAAAATCCGGATCTTCGCATAAAAAAATCCGGATAACCAAAAATCCGAATCCGGTTGCCAGCTCAAATATCCACTTGTATCTCTACCATTCGCAGCATGTACAACAATTACATCAAGTGATTGTTATGTTAATTTGATTTTGTGCCACTCGGTTTGGATTAATGTCGTACTCTAAATGCTGCTTCATAGCAATTAAAGACTTTATTTTAATTGCCGTTTGTCGGTTGATAACAATTTTGGTTATTTTGTTGTTCTTAGGGATAGAGTTATGACGAGGCCAATTTCGAAGTTTCCCCTTGTAAGCTAGATTTGCCGTTCAAAAACATTTCCAGGAATTCCTTTGTTAGCAGTGCTAGCTTTCAAATAGCGCTTCCCGAATATTTCTCGGAAGACGCACGTGTTAATTTCGTTCTAGAATTCTTTCGTAATATGTTGCAATATTTTGGGGGCAAATGCAGGTTTGCGTTGCGAGAGTTCTGCAGTTGACCTTAGATCTCCGCCAGACTCCGGTCTCCGAAATTACATCAATCGGGGGGCTGTAAATAAACTGAGTGCTGCAAGGAGCGGCTTGGGGTTTTTCGATGGGTAACCCTTGTGTTATTTTCGTTTCGCTGTTTTACCGTCGGGTGAAAACAGAACTATCGATAAATGTCGGATTTATAGAAACACACTGGATTTTATCCTTGTAAAGGCAATTCATTGCGAATTTGCCGATCGTCTTTGGCGGATTAATATCGAGCCCAGTTCCTGCCCCGCTGCTGTCGGTGCGACGAACGCATCGAAGTTTCAGGCCCTTGATGTTAACTCCATTCCATCCAGTCTTCAGGGGCGTGCCTGCGGATTTTTCCCGCATCTGGTTAACGACATTGTGTTTTTTTGTGTAGTGAAAAAGAAACCCTTTTTTTTTACGCGTAAACTTGCAAAATTCCCAGTGACAGAACCTTTTTGTTGTTTGTAACAAAAGCGACCTTCAGTCGCAGATAGTTTTTTTGTATTACCATATGTGAAGATTAATTATACATATATTCTGTTATTCTTGTAAGTTCCAACGCCCTTGGCCACGTAGTCGTTTGGACAAATTACGTGCGCCAACGACGGCGAGCCCCTCGGCTTGAGCGCTCAAAGTAACTATATTTGTAATATAGAGTTATTAAAATCACCTTTTGCTGTCTTTCCTTTGTATTGCCAATAATTTCATTATAAGTGTTTTAAAATTCCGTAAATCTTTTATTATTTTGTATTTGTATTTGTTTGTGCATGAATTTTGCCAGCTTCATATATATAGGAGGAGGCACAATAAAGGTGAGTCCGATTCCCGTAAGCTGCTGGCCTCTCGGCCTTCCACGAGTCGCAGATAGCTTTTTGTATTACCAAATGTAAAGGTTAATTATATAAATATATATTGTGTTATTCGTGTAAGCACCGACGCCCTTGGCCACGTAGTCGTTTGGACAAATTACGTGCGCCAACGACGGCAAGCCCCTCGGCTTGAGCGCTCAAAGTAATTATATTTGTAATATAGAGTTATTAAAATCACCTTTTGCTGTCATTCTTTTGTTTGCCAATAATTTCATTATATGTGTTTTAAAATTCAGCAAATCTTTTATTATTTTGTATTTGTATTTGTTTGTGCATGAATTTTGCAAGCTTCGTATGTTAGGAGGAGTTGTGTCTCCTCCTATATATATGAAGTATTTGTATTTGTTTGTGCATGAATTTTGCAAGCTTCATATATATAGGAGGAGGCACAATAAAGGTGAGTCCGATTCCCGTAAGCTGCTGGCCTCTCGGCCTTCCACGAGGACCTACAATCAGGTGTATTTGGAAGGTGGCGCCCACTAATTTTGACCCAATCTGTACACTACTAGGAAGATTTCCTCTTGTAAGCGATTTCCGTGAACTCCCCCTACTCTTCTGAGCTAAGCTGTAGATCTTTTTCCACCTATCCGGTTGCGGGTCGACGAAAAGCTCGTTTGGCCCGTAACAAGATTCCTAAATATTCTCAATTACGACTTATTGGAGAAAACGTTTTACACTTCCGCGGCCTGACTTTGTGGAGATGAATAAATTAATTCGCAAAACATGCGTTTATGGAGTTCGGAAAAGCCTAATTTTATGGCAGAGACACCCCATCATCCTCCAAAATAGAAGTGCGGGCGGCCATTACATGACGTAGAATAGTTGAACCATACTTTTTGAAGGTAAAATAACAGGATGACGACCCTGGGGAGAGAGAAGAAGCGTAGGAAGACCACCGCAACGTTGGTACGACGACCTGAAAAGATACACAGGGCTGAACTGGTACCAAAGAGCCAAGAACAGAGAAAACTGGAAAGCCATGAAAGAGGCCTACATCGAATTAATGGAGGGAAGCTAACTGAAGAAGAAGACTTTTTGAAGGTAGAAGTAAGGCAAAGAAATTTATTTGTTGAAATATCAACGAACATTTTTTTACAGGCACCTTAACTGCAGAAAGGTGTCGAGAAGAGCTTCATGATGATGAACTTGGATTTGGTTTTTCCAACAAGACGGGGCTACTACGCACAAAACACATGATACCTTAAATATGACACAAAAATTTTTCGACAGACGGGTTACGAGGGCAGCCATTTCAGTTTTTGCAAACGACCACTAGGTGGCGCTATTGAGATGTGTCATTACTATTTTCGCAAAATTTGACATTTGTCGTTGTGAAAACAGTGGCAGCTTAGAAATTGACTGAGTAGCTTCTTTACAGTGAGCGTTTAAAAAAAGTAATTTTGTGAAGAAATAGAAATTTCACGTGAGAATTTTCGTTTGATGCTTGTTTAGGATTTTAGTAAAGCCCTAACTCAACAACAATGCATAGAATCGCTTCTTTCAACTTTTGGTAATTAAGCACCATCAGAAAAGACTTTACAATTGGTTTGCAGAATTTCGTCGTGGTCGTGCGTCCGTCAGTGATGAATTTTGTGAAGGTCGATCAAACTAGGTTGTTATTCCGAAAACAACACTGCTATGCGCAACGTGATTGAAGAAGGCTGACATGTGACTTACAGTGAGATAGAGGCGTGCTTAGGCATATTGAAGATTGCAATACATTCGATTTTGCATGAACATTTAGCTGTCAAAAGGAACTGGTCCCGATGGATTCCGTATAATTTGACCGAAGCTCAAAAAAGCTTGTGTTAATTGATGTAAGGAAATGCTCAAAAAATTCGACCGAGGAACAGCAAAATCCGTATACAACATCGTAACAGGTGACAAATCGTGGATATATTCGTTGAACCGGAAACTAAGCAACAGTCCACTGTTAGGGCGTTCCAAGATGAACCGAATCCCACAAAAGTTGTTCGCTCACAAAGCACTTGCAAGAAAATAATCGCTTGTTTTTTCTTAGAGGATCGAAAAACAGTTAACGCTGAATGGTATTGTTTGCCAGAAGTCATCGGCGAAATCAGTAAAAACATTCGAATCATTCTCCATCAACGACAATGGCAGCTCTTACACGTACGTCAAACAATTAATTGTTTGAAGGAGAAAAACATCAAATTAATGTCCCATTGCTCGTATTCACCTGATTTATCACCTAACGACTTCTTTGTGTTCCGAATGACAAAGAAAAAATGCAAGCCTCCAAAAACCATCTTTTTGAGATACCAACTTCGGAGTGGAAAAAATGTTGTGAGAATTGGTTTGAATGCATGCAAAAGTAATAAATCTTAAAGCAAATATTTTATAAAACAATAAAAAAGTATCTTCCAAAAAAAAATTTTCTTTCCTAGTTTTTGTAAAAACCTAAAAGACTGCCCTCGTATTCGTCGAAATACACTAATACGTTATCCTGCGACCTCACGCCATGCAATTTATTTCTGTGGTCATATTTAAAGAACTCCATTTTCCAGCAGCCAATACATGACTGGAATGAATTGCAGCATAGGATATTGGAATAAATTAATAACCATACGTACATGTTAATAAATGTCAGCAATGGGATTGTTAAGAGTTCGAGCGTGCCTGTGTGAAGGTGGTACACATTTCGATCATTTGGTATAAATTATTTATTTATTGCAATTAATTTGATGAAAATTGATTGTTTATTTAAGCTATTTTTAAATTTTGGCATTTGAATGCTTTATTGTTTATAACAGTAGGGTTAGGTACATTTTGTGATATGTTCACAATGAACTTTTCTGACTTTGACGTCAAATTAGAAAAGCACATGATAAATACCTTCTGTTGATGGTGTTTGTATATTTTACTATATAACGGAACATAAGGAAATGAGCTCATTTTTAAAATATAACACGCCAGATTTAAAAGAAAAATGAAAGGAGTGATCTATGAAATAAGTGTTATGTGATAACTAGAGAGAAGGTTGCTTGTAATTATATTACATATTATAACTAACAATAGCATAGCAAAATGTAAAAGGATACTAATAGTGACGAAAATAATTATTGAAACTACAATTTCCTCTCCTGTTTCCTAATTCTTGAGTTACTGTATATCTGCAACATTGCAATGAGAAATTTAAAGTCTCACTCTGCTGCTTACGTAGTCACGATCCTGCTATTGAATATTAGATGCTTACTCATCCTCAAATCATCTTTCATCTAGCCAATCTCCATAAGCAATGCACTATTTTCTCTGTATACGAAATCATATATTCTGTTAGCCTTTCCCGATTATAAATATACATAAATGTAGGTGCATTAAAGGATATCTGTTATTAGGTCATCAAGACTGTAAAACATATAAACTAAATATGCTCACAATGACAATTACAATAAAGTTATAATACTATCAGACTGACAAGGTGCCTTAAAATTTATATAAAGTATTGGACAGTAGAAACGAACTAGCTGTGGCAATTAATTAGTACGTGTATAGACAAAAACAGAGAAACTCATAAACTTATCAGAAGATACAAAGTGACATTAAACAGACTGAATGTAGGATAAACCAGAATAATACACAAATACCTACTGAAAGTAGAGAAGCCGCAGGGTAACATATACAACCAACCAATTTCTGTGGAATATTTGTTCTGTGTGTGCCCCAAATTCCAAAAACATCGGAAAACATGTTACTTTATAAAAAACAACCAATTATACTAGCAAATATAACAAATCATTGTGGTACCAAAAGTCCTAGTAAATACACGTGCATATTTGTCGCAATACTGTTTATATTTTTAAGTAGTTACGGTCTCGAATGTTAAACAAAGCTTACCTGAATTAAAAAAACCAAAACAAGAAGACGGCTCGAAAAAACACTTCATTATTAATTTCAATATCGTTTACTGGAATACAATTCAGTTTTGTCAATTGTCCTTCAAATATATTTCTCTTCTTTACTAACGAATTTGCAATCTGCATTTCAAGATTTGATGGCATTTTTAATCCTTATTTCGTAAAAAAGCATTAAGATTTCGGTTGCCGTCATCCGAAAACTAGTATTTAAAAAATGTACGGTTCAATTCAACACGATTAATTATAAAATTTGGGAGATTTTAAAGGAATTTCCTATTTTGACTCTAACGTTGATATTATTGATGCCGATCAGTTTTTTAGTTGAATGACTTGTAATCATCAGAATGTGATGTTGACCACTAGATCTTCACATGTCACATAAAATAAGAGAAACAATCAACAATTAATTGAAATATTTAAAAATTCATCATCTCTAAACTTTCACAAAAAATGACGATGAAGAACTGGATATAAGATATAGAGAAAAAAGCGAACTGGACAGCCTATTAAAATGGAAGAAAATAACATCGTTTGTGGATTTATATGCTTAAAAAATGATGATAGAAATACGGTTGCAGAAGACTTCTAGCCTCGTTCAAAGCTGTGGCAACAATTACACCGTTCCAAGCAGTGAATGTGAAAAGAATGTAAGTTTTATGAAGGTAACAATGATTCTCTTGAGATTTTTCCGATACATTCATACTGCGGCAGTTGTGATATTTATTAATTTTTTGGTCACTATTACATCAATTTAATCCAAAATTATATTTATTTTTGGTTTTCAAAAAGTTGCGATGTTGCGGATAACATACGAAGCAGAAAAAGAGAATTAAGAAAAATACGACTTTTGAGTATATTTGGAAATTCCTTTAATTAATAAATTAGTAATAATTGTTTCCTTGTAATTTTGTAGTTATACGAATGATTTCTGTATAACTTTATATTATAGCATCTGATGCGAGTATGTTTATATTGCATGTATACAAATACCTTATATATATATATATATATACACATGTATATTGCTATGTAATA